>JANHGB010020190.1:0-12043 GCA_026283785.1 Coracopsis vasa
TTGGAGCAAGCTGCTCTAGTGGAAGGTGTCCCTGCCCGTGGCAGGGGTTGGAGCTGGAGGAGCTTTAAGCTCCCTTCAACACAAACCAGGCTGGGAGTCTTTGATTCTATAAACTCTTTTAGAGCCATTCAAAACCAAAAGATGAAAACTCTAGGACCTTTTCAACATCCTGGCCTTCCTGCCCAGGTCCTACATCAGACTATACACCTTCAACAGGGAGAAATTAATTACAAAGCAGGTTAATAACGCTGCTCCACAGCAGGAAACCACATGTGTTCTGGCTTGTTGAGCTTTACCAGTGCAGACAACATCCCTCCCCAGCACCCCCAGAGCCTGCAGGGCCACGAGGTCCTACCTGAGCTCGTATTTTGGTTTTGCATCCCGCAGGGCTTTGCGGGAGAGGTGCCGGTTGCTCCCTGGGTACGGGTATTCCATCGCCTCAATGGCCTCCCCATAGACCCTCAGTGGTTTCAGATTCTTCATCTTCAGCAGCATCTCTGGGGAGAGAGCACAGGTCTGCTCAGACAGCACCAGGCACTGGTGATGCTCAGAAAGCCCATGGCCGGTGAGGTGCCCTCTTCTCCCCACCCCTCACTCATCAACCCTACCTTCTCTGGTCCTCACCCTGCAGCGAGGGGTCTTCTGTAAGGACCAGCCCTGCTTTCTGCCCCCTACCTCTGCTCACAGCCACATGTTCTCCTTCCCACCAGTACAAGCCACTTGAGGAGCTTAAAACCAATAGTTACCGGCAACAACATCAACAGACTTGTTGGATGGGCCACAGTACAAGATGCACTTTCTCCTCTTGGCCATTTCTTCATCAGAAGGTAGTATTTTCTCCTTCTCAACGCTATCCTCATTCAGCTGATGGAACCAGTAGACAATATGAGTTCCAACAACGGTTTTCCCTGTGCCTACAAAAACAAGGAGGTTGTGAGAACACTTTAACCACGACACCCATGCTCTAGATCAGCATCTGGATGATCAGCCATGAAATAAAACCAAGAACTGAGGGGTCTGCCTTGAACAGCTCTGGGTGATGCCAACCTCCTGTAGCCAAGGGTCCTATGGAAAGCAACAGATGAACCTGTCTCTCATAACAACATACTTGTGCTGTCTGCCCAGCCTTACCTGGTGGGCCTTGGATGAGCGAGAAGGACTTCCTCAGAGCATTCAGAATCGCCTGGTTCTGACTCTCGTTCAGCTTCCTCTCGCTGCCAGGGAGATCAAAGTGTTTTTGCTGCAGGATTTTGGACTTTGTCACTGTTACAGCAAAGAGCCAAGAAAACAAGGTTAGAGAAGGTTACTGGGGACACACACAAGTGATTCAACAGGGGGATGCAGCAGGGACCAAGTGTGACCCATTTACAAGACCACCTAAAAGGAATCCTTGTCCCATGCCAAGATGTTCTGCCCATGTGAGCCTTCCCTGTGAGCCCTGGGGATTAAAACATCACCCGTGCCACTCTCCGCAGGGCATTCCCTATCACCTTCACTCTGCCAGGCCAGCAGCTCCTCTCCTCCTCTTGCCAGACAAACCTCCTGGTCTGGCAGTGTAACCCCAATGGCAATGACCCCCAGAAGCTGGCCAGAAGCAAGCAGCAACAAGGTAAGAAAGGTGAATATTTGCACCTACCTCTTTTAGGAGGTTCGTGGCCAAGGGCGATGCTTTTAGCGAGCTCAGAGGCATTCTTGAGCTTCCAGATTGCCTTCTCTTTCCGTCTGACAGACAGGGAAAAACAAGAATGAATGGAATGTTGCATAAACTACTGAAAACTAACATACAGCTTCGTACAACTGTCCTGTTCATCCTTTTCTCTCTGCTATGGTGTTGCACTAAATCCTTCCATAAAGAGCTTAAACCAAACCAACTGTTACTCTGCTCTTTTGCATCTGGGACTATCTCTCAACTGTCTGAAGAGCTGGGCTTGTAAAGATGCTGAGAACAAGGAGCACAATGTCCGTCCCAGCTCCATTTTATTGTGGCCCACCCCATTTTATTCGATTAGCTTCCAATTTTTTCCTAAAATTCACACTACAAAGGAAATACATTCTGTCCTGATAAAGGCAGGGCAGCCACGGGCGCGTACAGCCCATGCTGTGTGCAGAGAAAGGTGAACTAGACATCAACTTGGCTTTAACAAGAGCAGATCTCGCTCCACAGCAACAACAAAGGGGAATGATCAGGAAACCAGGGAGCATTTCTAAGCAAACCCTGATCCAGTGTTTCCCACTGCATTTTACGACACTGCACAATCCAGTAACACCAGAAACAGATGCCTGGGGAGATTTCCCCTGTCTCCCCATTCCCAAGGTCAACCAGAAGGGCAAGTGGCCATCTGGATTTGTCAGGGGACCAGCCACAACGGCAAGCAAAGCCTTGTCTGGATGCAGCCAAGGAGTCCCGCAGGAAGCCGTTGCTCTGCATGGACACGTTCACCAGAGCACAACCACTAAGCACACTTACACGTCTGGCAGCATCTTTGGTATGAGCTCCACCGTGAACCTGGCGGAGGCCTCCAAGATTTCCGCAGGGATGTTCTCCATAGACATATAGTGGATGTAAAAGTTCATAGTATGGTGGCTCGACCTGTCCGACTTCTCCTCATCGCTGAACTCTTCGGTCACCCCATGAGCCACCCAGGTGTAGGTATCCGGATCAACCACAAGTTTGCTCTCTGACCTGCCCTTGTTAAGAAAAGTCAGGTTCTGGAGGCTGTGGCTAAGGCTCTCCTCATCTCTTTGAAGCTTCAGCCCACCCAAGCGAATGCACAGGTAACAGTGGCTGAAGTCCACTTCGATGGAGCACTCCTCCAAACACGTTTTGCTGAGGAGGAAGCTCCCCTGCAGCTGCCCTTTGCTTGTCCTTTGCCCTGCCCAGGTTATTTTGACATCGTGGAGGACAATGGAGTCGTTTTCAGCCACGGCACACGAAGCAGACTCCATGGCGCTCATCAGCATCCACACCTTGTTATACTCCACTGGGTTCTTGTACTTGTCTTTGGACGGCAGCGTGGCGTAGGCAGAGAAGCAACTGATCGGCTTCTCCGTGTGCTGCAGGCAGACATCGAACCCCGGTGTCACGCACCACAGCTGCACAAAGGGCACCAGGAAGCCCCGGTGGACATCAGTGGTGAGCTGGAACTGCAGCGTGTCACCAGCTTTCAGCTCCAGGGAGAGCTCCATGTAGTGCAAGCACTGGCTCTTCCGCACCCAGCCCATGACCCTCCGGCACTGGTCCTTGCTCTTCTGAAGGAGGGAGGCAGCCTTCTCCAAATCCTCTCTCCTGATGGCTGCAAGCACCTCTTGCCAAGTCTGGGCGCCCAAGAGGGTGACACTGTGGTTGCGGAGAGGTCCTTCCCGCAGGCTGTGCTCCTTCATCTTCTCTGCAGAGTACACCCTCCTCTTCCACGTCAGTTTGATGTTGCTCTGCTGCTGCATGAACGTGGGCTGCTCTATCAGCTGAAGAGACCTGTAGTTAATGATCTGGGGATCTGGGAGACTCTCTTTGTTCAGTGGAAACAGGACTTTGAAGTATTTGTTCACCCCTTCGACATCCACCACGAAGGCCACTTTCTGCAGGACCTGAGCCTTCAGCTGGGTGGTCATCTGCAGGCAGCGGGCTTTCTTCTCATACATCACTGCCTGGGAGTTCTTCCTGTTGAAGTCATGACACAGAAAGTCAATGTCGTCCGAAGAATAGATGATGGGCTTATTGCCGAGCACGGAGTGAAGGTGCCGCTGGACCACGACATCCACGTACCGACGGATGGGAGAGGAAGCCCACGTGTAGGAGTCAACGTGCAGGGAGTAATGGCCCGCTTTCGACTGCACAGTGGAGTTGGAGCGACTGAAATAGGAGCGGCTGAGCAGCCTCCTGAACTCCAGGGCCACCGGGGCCAGCTCTGGGTGGATGTCATCAGTAGCAATGAGGTCCAGCATCTTCTGGAAGTCACGGACAGTGGCTGCTGACTGCAGGTGCTCCCAGATGGGGACCAGGAGGCTGAACTCCATGTTTCGACAGGAGTCTTGGGCAGGAGTCACCTCTCCCAGGTGGTGCGAGAGGTGGATGGACAAAGGGAGCATGTGGCTGTACTTGTTTTTCATGTGCATTAACTGCTGAGGGTTTGGCTCGCACTGACACCGGAGAGGAGTGACGCTTCTGGTGTCCTCCTGGTTGGTGAGGAACTCAGCCACAAAACTGTTGAACATGATCATTAACTCCTCTATCATCTGATGGGAGCCCCTGTTCCCTGGGGAGCTTTCCTCGTCCAGCCGGTCATAGAAACAGTCCTCCTGCAGCCGAAACTTCCGATGGATCCTGGAGAAGTGATAAGCCACCGCTACGCAGTCCTCCAGGGTATCGAAACAGAGGGTCCCTGCTGCTCCCTTGTAGCGGTCCTTAATGAAGAGCTCTGCCTCCTCATAGGACAGCTGCTTGTCCGAGCGGATCACGGAGAGGGCGAAGACTTCCTTTAGCATCTCATCAGTCCCCTTTTCTATGGTGACAAACAAGGAGATCACCCGACGATCCTTCTGCGGCAGGAGGCTGCAGACGTCTTGGCTAATGTGGGGTGGGAACATGCACAGAGGCTCCTGGTTGGGAGCGTAGTAGGTAACCCCCCGCTTCTTTGCTTCCAGGTCCAAGGCACTGCCTTTGGGAATGATGCCAGCTACATCTGCAATGTGGATCCCAATCTCATAGTGATGCCCAAGATCCCTGACACTGATAGCGTCATCCAAATCCTTGGCACCCTCGGGGTCAACGGTGAAGGTCAGGTAACTCCGACAGTCCTTCAGATTTTCCTTGGTGAGGCTCAGTTTGCTGCTGGAGGGGTATCTGGCTGACTCCTTGGTGACAGCAGCTGGGTATTTCCTCTCCAGACCATACTCTAAGCTGAGGATCTTTAAGCCTTCTTCCAAAGTCAGTGCTGCTTGCATAATCTCCGTTATTATCCCCAAAGGGTAGTAAAACCCTTCCCGCCAGGAGATAACCTGGACGCAGAACAACTGGCATCTCCTCATCTCCTGGCTGATCTTCTCGCAGCTGACCACTCTGTACTTCCCATTGACAAGCCTGCGGATGGGAATGACGTTGGGTTTCTCTTTCAGCCCTGGGACGAATATCTTGGTGACCGTGGGATCGATGGGTATCATCACCCGGGGATCAAATTCATCCATCATGCAGATGAAGGTGCGTTCCCTGTCCCCACGCTTCAGGACGCCCACCACCTTCCCCTGCGGACGGTGGCTGCCGCTGTCAGATGTGCTGCTCTGCAGGATTTCCACCAGCACCTCATCCCCGGTGAAGGCAGTTCCACAGTGAACCCTGCCTTTGATCTGAATGGTCATGGCAGGGGAGTCGTTGAGGGTGAAGGCAGAAGCTCTGTCAAACCCTTCTTTGATCAGCTCGCACCTCTTGTACATTTTGGGGTGCATGTCCAGGTACTCCTGCATCATCTGAGAAGAGAAGCTGACGTATTCCTGCCTGTCTTCCCACAGGCTTGAAGACTCAGACTTCACATTCAGCAGCCCTTCTTCAGACACGGTCACCAGCATGTTCTTGCTCTCATCTAAGAGCTCCTGGAGGATGGGATCATCGGGATTCATGCTCTCAGCCTCAGAGCTCCAGGAATCCGTGTCGCTGTCATCCTCATCCCCCTCCGGGCTCCTCCTGCTCCAGCTCTCCTTGTCACACGCAGCCTGTTTGATCTGAGCCATTGTCAGGTCCTCTGGGAAGACGCTCTCCTTCTCAATGCACTCCTGGATGAAGCGCTTCCAGATCTTGCTGCACTGGCCATGGGAGCACAAGGCCACCGCATCCCCCACCGCGACAACCAGCGACTGTGCCCGGGTCATGATCGTGTTGAGCACTCTGGCTTCGTTGAAGAACTCGAGGTGGTGGGAGGCCAAGGAGCGCAGGCTCTCGCTGGTGTGCACCGTGCTGATGATGATGACCCGGAACTCCCGCCCTGCACCGGAGGGGACAAGGGAGAAGTCACTCATGGGACCCCAACAGAGAAGATCCTGCCCATCTACGCTGTGTTACGTGGCCATGGGCTGATGTAACCTCGCTTGGCTGAGTCACGGCAGTGACCTGATGTGATCAAGCAGCTCTTGGGGACCGTGAGGGCCTCCAGGATGGACACCACGAGGCCACCACCACCCACATGCCAGGGAGCGAAGGGCAGCCTGGAGATGGGAGAAAGGCACTGGGGCAGCCCATGGAGCAGCCCAGTGTGCTCAGTGCCACCAGCAGCCCCTACCAGCCCCTCCGCACAAGCACAGGGTTCTCAGTGAATCCCAGATTCCTCAGGGCACCGAGGGGAACAAGAGCGGTGACAAGAATCCCTCTCCCCTCAAGGACAAATAACAAACAGCAAGAGGCACCCTGGTGATTTCAGAGCTGGGAAGAGGCTGCAAAGAGAGGGTGTGGAGGTCAGAAACACCCCCCAGGGCTCGGTTATTCTCACCACGAGGAGTCCCGGCTGCACAATAAAGAGATAATAATAACAAATCCATGGATGAATCATAAACTAAATCCTTGAGGACAAACCGAGCCCTGCTCCCCTCCCGTCATCACAGCAGCAGACTCCTCCTTCAGGGAGCTGGTCTGGGATTTCTGCTGTGACCAGTACACACAGCCCATCCTTCTCTCAGTCCCTTCCCTCACCAGCCTCTCCCACTGAGGCTTCCCATGATTCACACATGCTCAAGTCCCTGCGATCTCACTTAGGGGGTTTTCACCCTCCCACAAAGCAAGGGCCATGTATCTGAGATGAGCTGACAGCTGGGTGCGGATTGACTTCAGTGGGAAATCTTATTCACTAAGGAAAAATGATATCAAAGAATTACCAAGCAGAAGGGGATGGAAATCAGCCAAAGGATTTCCAGGCACTCCCTCCTAATCAGCGCTCCCTGGGCTGCGGTGGTGGCAGAGCCACGGGAAGAGCAGCTCTGCCCCAAAGCACCCCACGCAGCCTCCCAGGAGCTGTTTTGCCATGGGGTGAGCCTGCATTTTCCATTCTAATGAGGACAACACAAAGATGCTGGAAAGACCTCTGCTAATGACCCAGTGCCTCTTCCCTCTGTCCACGACACAGCGGCTGTAGCTGCTGCAGCCTCTCCTGTCCCCCAACATGACTGCGAACGCTCTCCCCAGCACACAGAAGAGCTCAATCGCAGCCAGGCCTGACCGGCTGCTGCCCCAGACACAAACCTGGCAGGTTTTCATAGTTCTCTACCACCACATCTTGTAGCTGCTTTTTCCTCAGCTCTTGTCTTGTTGCAGAAACCTGGTAAGAAAGAAAGAGGCGAAACTGAACGCAGTTCCAGCTCAGAAATGGCCCACGGTCCCTCACCCTTCTCAGCTGCAGGCTCCCCAAGGAAGTCACTCAACAACAGCCACACGTCCTGGGCTGTCACCAGTGCCCTAGGCTGTCCTATGGTTAACCTGCCCAGGAGATGCTGAAAGAAACCTTCAACTAAATCATGCCACCGTAAGGCATCCCTGCTCTGACCACCCATGACATGCTATCCAAACGGGGAGCACCACTGATGGCATGCAAGACCCCAGCTTCCTCGTTTTTACTAGCACGAGGGATGGGTTTACCATACACAGAGTCCAGCACTCACTAAGGAGTGTCCATAGCATGGTCAGCAGTGCTTGTGCAGCCCCTTAAAGTGGGGAACGTGTGGCTCTCCTACATACCTGCATCCCATGGGAGACCACACAGATGCTCTTCAGATCTCGGACACCCCACTCATCCGGCCACCTCTGATAGATCTCCTTCACCTTCTCAATCACTTGTATTATCTCGGAGGTGTTGTGCCAAGACATCATGGACATATCCCTCTCAGCCACACCAGACACATGGCAAAACATGAGTGGGTATATCTCGGGATGGGGTGGGATGTTTCCACTGGCTGTGATTGCATTGCCTTTGCCAATGTAGAAGTGCTTGGAAACAAACTCAATGATGCCTGCAGTGGAACGATAATTCGCATTGAAGATGATCCTGCTTTTCAGGGCAACCTCATGCTTCTCTCTCTGGTAGAACTGGAAGAGTCGGTTTAACAGAGTGTGATCAGCAGATTGCCCCCCTCCAACAGAGAACAGCTTTGGGGTGATCTGCATGTGGTCCCCAGCAAGGACAATCCGGGTCTCAAAAGTGGCATAGGAGAGTGGAACCAAAGCTTCACACTCCAGCATCTGAGCAGCCTCGTCAATCATGATGTGGGTGAAGTAGCCTGGGGGAACCTTCAAGTTCTTGGATAACATGGAGGTGGTAATGATGATGTGGTGCCTGTCGATCTCTGCCTGCGTGGGGTGCCGGAAGGAGCACTGGTCTGGGGAGAGGCAGCAGTACATCTGCGTGATGGGGTCCGTCAGGTTGATGGGACGGTCAGTGGATATAATCCTCAAGGGAACAGCCCATGGATGCCCGTTGGTCACGTAGTTATGGAAGTACTCCCGGATGTAGATGTCAGCAGCGCTGGAGGGGAACAAAAGGGGAAACCATCAAGGGATTGCAAGTGCTGCTCCCAATTGCAAGTGCTGCTCCCAAATGCTGTGACCGTCATCTCAATGCGCTATCTCATCATTCACCAATACACAGCCAAACTCTTCCCAGATTTGGCTCACAATATTCTCATCCCAGGAGGTATTCACGTATGCACGGGGAAGGTGCTGTTTATGCAGCCACCAATTCCAAGCCTATTTTGAGTACGGTTTAAACCAGAAGCTGACAGTTCAGACTAGGGCATCTTTTGATGCGATGTGCTCCACAAAACCTATGGCCCTGCTGCTCTCGAGGGCCAGGTCACACAGAGCTCTCCTCTGACAGCCCAGGAGGGTGATACAGGATCTGCAGAAGAAGCTTCAGTGCAAGCAGACAGCCTGAAAGAGGCTAAGATTAGCAGCCACCCATCTATTATACATTACAAAGGCGGTACCAGCCCGCAGGATCGGATGTGGACACCTTTTGAGCATAACTGCTCTAATTTTAAGTCTTGCCCTGCTTTCTCCAGGGGCAGTCAATGGCAGTCACATCGGACCTGCATTTCCTCTTCCCCAAAGTCTCCCTGGAAAAGTCAAACCACTGGCATGTGCACAGAGCACAACAGCCTTCAAGGGCAACCAGAGCACCATATTATCCCAGCAAGGTCAGCCAACAGCTTCCTACTCCTTCCAGTGCACAGCAAAGGCTAGAAAGAGCTGTCTCTCTATCCCCATTTTATAATGAGGAGGAACATGTTGTCTCTTCCACAAAGGCTTCCACCTATGCCAGGCTTCTTCCTAGCAGGAAGTGCTGCAGCAGTTTAAGACATATTAAATAAAAATGAACTTATTTAAACAAGTAATTGAAATGAATACTCAGGAAAGGGCAGCTCGGCTCCATCTCATCCACCCTGGCTCCATCCCATCCACCCTGGCTCCATCCCATCCACCCTGGCTCCCTCTCATCCCACCAGGCAAGCAACAGACCAGCTCGCTTGGACCTGACTCACAGCTCTGGTTGCCTCTTCCCTCCCCGCTGCTAACCTGTTAGTGTGAGTGCAGATCAGCACCCGTGTGTTGGGCCTCCTGAGGATCTCAATGGTGGCCATGGCCAAGGTGAACGTCTTCCCTGTGCCGAAAGGCCCATAGATGAGAAGAGGTGGGACCTGCCGGCTGCTGATTGTCTGGCCTGTGATCAAGGAGATGGCGAGTTTCTGCTTGCTGTTCCCATTCTGTGGTGATCCAAGAGAGTAGGGGATAGAGCAACTGGCGACATCGGGCAGGACCAGCTTCTCATCCAGCAGGCGGTCCACAGCCTGGTGCCACTGCCGGAACAGCAGCTGGTCGATTTGGAACTGGATTTCCACTTTGTGGGACGTGTCTGACTGGAACTTCAGCTCTGAGCAGCATCTCTTTGGTATCTGTAGCCAGATGGTCTTCTCCGTGGTGGCTTTATGCTCCACATTAACCTCGTAAACCCGATTGTCTATAGGGGGGTCAAGTGCCAGCAAAGCAGTGGGCACAGACCTGCTCAGCAGATAGCCCTCGTCTGTGTCCGGCGAGAGGTTGTAAGGGGTAGGCACTTGAGCAAACAGCTCACCAGAGAGGGCAAACTTCATCCCCATGGAGAGGTTTTGCAGCATGGGGGTCAGTGAGATGACAACCTGCAGGTTGAGTCTGGAAGGAGGAA
The DNA here is from genome assembly GCA_026283785.1 of Coracopsis vasa. NCBI lineage: Eukaryota > Metazoa > Chordata > Aves > Psittaciformes > Psittacidae > Coracopsis > Coracopsis vasa. Next base: position 10,191 of record JANHGB010020190.1, read on the forward strand.
ACACCAACATGAACAGCAGAGAACCAGCCCACGAGCCCAGCAACCACCCCCCCCACTGCAGAGAGGGGATTGCCACCCGCACCCAGAGAGGGTCTGCTGGCCCCCTGGGCACGCAGAGATAGAAGCTGTGCTTCGAGCTAATCCATGGCCACAGGGCAAGACCCAGCCCTTCCCCTGCTATCACTGCCCAACAAGCCATCTTCCTTGGCAGGTTTCCATTTTCCTGGGAAGGCGCCTCAGGACCCAGCCCAGAAGAGAAGAGACTTCAACAGCAGCACAGCCCCAAGGGTTAGCAATGTGCCTTTGGTCCACAGCCACGAGGAACCCCTCCGGATCCAAACCTGGCACTTACTTGGCAATCAGAGCTTGCTCAGCTTCTTCCTCGCGGAAAAGGAAGTTGTGCATCCTCTCCCGATAGTTGAGGCGGGTGATGGGAACGGTTGCAGCACCCTCCCTTTGGTACTCCAGCGCCAGAGCAGGAGGCTTGTACTTGGCCAGCAGAGCCACATCCTCAGCGGTCCTCGTCACGCTGGGAACGATGATCCGGTTGCCTCTATCCCATCGCACGAAGTCGACGAGGCGGCCGCTCTCCCTGGCGCTGGGGACGTGCTGGGGGGCATCCCGGCGGCCCACCTTCACCTTGACCTTCCGTATGAGCACGGGGCGCCCGCCGAAGTCAAACACCACCCACTGCTCGAAGACGCCCAGCGTGCAGCTCTCCATGCAGAGCTCCACCAGCGCGGTGGGCGGCGAGGTGGGCAGCGTGGCCACGTGCTCCCCACGGATGTAGTGCAGGCCCCGGGAAAGCCCATTCCCAGAGAGGTAGAAGCTGACTCCAGGCTCCCGCTTCAGGAGTGCCACGTGCTGCAGGGGCATCTGCCAGGAGAAGAGAAGACAGGGACGCGGTGAGGGCAGCCCATGGGAGAAGCCCAGTGGCTGATGAGGTTCTCCTACTGGAAACTGCTGCTGTGCTGGACCTACAGAGCACTTGAGCTTCTCCTTAAAGGAGCTTTTTCCTCGTGCAACCCCACAGCAGTTATTTTGAGGTCTTAAAGAACCCCAGCTTTCAGTTCTACAGCAATAGAGCCACTCTGCTGTCAAGAGGAAGTGCTGGGGTTGGAGAGGACAGTCAGAGCCAGGCTCTTGCCATCAACACCCACAAAATCCAGGGCAGGAAAGGAACTGATCCTTGTTGTTTGTGATGACACGTGGGAGGTGATGAGAGCAGCAATGAGGTGGGACAGGAGGCACAGTGGCTGCATCCCTCACACACGGCCCTGGCTCAGGCACCACCCCAGCCCGAGCTGCTCCCGCATCCCCACCACACGTCCTCATTTGGACAGCCCCAGATCCCAACCCCGGTGCCCCTTCCAGAAACAAGAATTAACCCAAACAACCCCCAAGGCCCGGGCTGTGTGGAGGAGCAGGCGCTGCCAGCGGCTCCCAGCCTCCCACTGTGCTGGCCTTACCTGGGAGTGCACCCTGAACTGCCACTGGTATTTCATCCTCCTGTCCTCCAGCTGCACGAGCAGGGGCTGCTCACACACCACCCGGGCACCCTCGACGTGCTCTGACATCTGTAGGGGAGGCAAGAGAGGAGTGAGACTGAAGGCAGCCCCTCAGGGACCCACTGCAGAGCCCTCCATGGGGCCATCTGCATCCTTTGATTTCATCCTGCATCCTCTCAGGAGGGGACTCTTGGTAAATCCTCATTCTCAGTCATAGAATCATAGAATCATAGAATAGTCAGGGTTGGAAAGGACCTGAAGATCATCCAGTTCCAACCCCCCTGCCATGGGCAGGGATACCTCACACTAAACCATGGCACCCAAGGCTCTGTCCAACCTGGCCTT
>JANHGB010020192.1:2077-15023 GCA_026283785.1 Coracopsis vasa
GCACCCTGTGCCAGCGCCTCAGCACCCTCACAGGGAAGAGCTTCTGCCTAAGAGCTCATCTCAGTCTCCCCTCAGAGAGTTATTAACTCCTATTAACTTCATGCCTTACTTATTAAATAAAGTCATTAAATAAATTTAAGAACATATTTACATAATTTTGTGAAATAAACCATTGTCTGATCCTGCATTAATTCCTTAACACTTGCAGGACACATCACCTGACACTGTAAATCTGATCTGCAAACTGGTACACTGTCTCCAGGCCTATTTTCTTCCCAATAGCTATAAAAAGCTAAAGCAGAATTTCACGTTTGCTTTCATTTGCTGGCTGCCTGGCTAGCACATCTGCATTAACTGTGCCTATTAATCTGTATTAACTTTAACATATTGAGTAATTTCGAATAAGCAGTGCTGCAAACATCAACATCTAAGAAATAATGTACTCATCCTACACTGCCAACCATCCCCTCTGCCCTGCCAGCCCTTGCGCCCAGGCTACAGTACAGTTTAGTTGTTGCCTCCTCCAAAGTGTACTCTGTGTGGATTATACTGCTGCAGAAAGCACACTGCCTGAGGCAGGTAGAACTCACATAATATCCCATGTACATCTTCTCAGAAAGAAAAGAGAGGGCAATCTCTAAATGTGTAGATCCATTTTCTGTTGGAAGTAAATCTACACAATATCTAATGCCAGCCCGTGACTCCAGTGAATAGAAAGCACAGGAAATCTGACTCAGCCCCACAGTATCACGTAACAAAAAATGAGATGAATGGAAATTTAGCACCTCCCTCGCACCTCCCTCACACTGACTGCAAAATGTGAGGGATACTCAAGCCATTCTCCTATAGAGGCAGAGGCAAACCCTGCACTGCGCCCTGGTCACAGTCAGAATAAAGACCCCTGTGTAGAACAGGGTATTTGATGGACAGAACTAATCATGAGCTTTTCTACTTGAGCCAGTAAACCCCACCATTTCCCAGTCCTTGCTGTTGACAAGGGCAGTCATGAATGAAAACAACATAGTGCAGAGCACGCTGTGCAGCTCCAGTCGGTGGTGGTTCATCTGCCAGCCCCTCCAGAGGAAACATTCCGCTTGCTGCCTGACTCCCAACCTCCCCACAGCACGCAGGGAGAGCTGAGGAGGGAGAACCACAGTTCCTTGTGCCCCAAGGCCACTTGAGTCACCTCCCCAAAGCTTCTGAGAGAACACGATTTTCCTGTCCACTGAGCACTGCTCTGTTCACTTACCATCGGAGACCTACTTCAAACGCCCCAGACCTCATCCTCCAGCAGCCTTTTATCCCAGAGGCAAGTGGTTTACTGGGAAGTATATCCTTCCTGCTGGGTAACTGCCACACCAGTTCAATCACTATCTGATGTTCGAAGCTTGCTTCTGATTTCCTCAGCCCTCACTTTCCTGGTTAGCTCAAAGAAAACACGGGCTGTGTTTGTCGCCTTGTTTCAAGCAGGCAGGAGGAAGGAAACCAGAAAACACCAAACTGCAGTGTGTTGCTGTGCTGGATTAATAACACACTGCACAAAATTGCAACAAGTGTATTAGGGAACGTTCCTGTCAATTAAAATACACAATTTCACAATGCTGCAGCTACTCACCACATAACTCCTGTTCTCAAAGACCTCAGGAGAAACCTCTACTTGTGCATATTGCTGCCACAGTCCACACAGCATCACGACTTACTTGAAGCACACTCAGATTTCTGAGGGGCCAAAACCATTCCTGGCTACACACCTTCATAGAATCACAGAAGAGTTTGGGATGGAAGGGACCTTAAAGCTCACCCAGTTCCAACCCCCTGCCACAGGCAGGGATACCTTCCAATGGACCAAGTTGCTTCAGAAACAACCATTTTCAGCTGGTCCTTCATAAACCACTTTTGCTGATGAATGCGTAAGAGGAAAAGGTCCTGGGCTGTAGCAGGTCCAAATCTTGGAGGCCACAGATATAAAGACCACCACTATTTAAGCTCTGGAAGGTTCAGACTCTACTAGACTCCACTCTACTAGGACTCTACTAGAAAATCGTGAGTGCGAAGCAACTCCAGACCTTGGGAATTACTCTGGGAACAAAAAACCCCAAACCAAATCTGTTCTTCCATCTGAACTGCAACTCTTGTTGTAACCAGGTTTTCCTTGAATTTGTATCTGGATTAACACCAAGCCCATACGCTCTTCCCATTCAGTTAACCCAAGGTGAAAGCACTGTGCTTAGTGCACCCAGAGACAAAGACCTAGGTCAGAACCTCAGCTGTTGTAAGTCACTACATTAATGACCTATTAACTTAAACAGAGGAGGAGAGCACATGAAAGAACCTGGTGGGTGGCTGCAGTTGATTTACTTGCAGCAAATATTTGATGACATGATGAGATAACGTGGGTTTGTTCAATGGGCTTTAATTACATTTTGGTTGAAGGATTCCCTATTCTCCTACACGCTATGAAAGGGAGGAGACAAACAGTATTGGGCTGTGAATAACACAGATTGCACAAGAAAAATGCTAACCAAACAGTTCCCATCTTCTAATTAGATTTATAAGTAAACCCATGCCATGCACAGGGAAAATAGAACACACAGAGCTCAGCAAAAAGGGGTTTGAAAGAATTGGAAAGGGGTTGAAATAAAATGTGACAGTCTAAAGGAAGGGGGAAAATGAGGGAAATGCAAATGTTAGAAGGGCTTAAAAATAAACTGCTGTGTGCCTAAGGATCATGCCTGCCATTTCACACTGAAACATACTGCAAAACGCAAACTTCTTGGGTCAAAACCCCCCAAAAAGTGCCTGAAGCAACAGCAGAAATGAAAGAGATACAACAAGAAGAGATGGAAAAGGATCAAAAGACTGGTAAAGGAAAGAGTGAGGAAACAGAAGCAGGAAAGCCCTGAAAGAGAGCAGAAGGTTCAGCCTCGTGGCGTTGGTCCTGCACACTGTGGAAGCCAGAGCTCAGCTCTGTGCATCCAGCCCCATTGTCCCATGCAGTCTGCTTACTCAGAAAGCAGCATCCTGGCAACACTTCCTTTCTCCTTCATTAAAAGGTAAAGCTAAATTACAAGGACAAGGAGTTAGAAGGGGGAAATGTCTGACAATTGTCCATCTCTGCCTCTTGCTCCCTCCTCCGATGAAACAAGCACTGAAGCAATTTAAATGGGGTGGTTTGCCAAGTAGATCTTTTGCAAATGCATTTGCTGTCATTACATGACATATGTCCACATTCCCATAACTTTCCAGCTGAGCTTATCAGCCCTGAAATACAACCCCTATGAAAACACAGGGAGATCTGCAGTGAATGGCTATGGGGATGCCAGAGCCTGATCTCGCTTCCCGCCGCAAGAGGCACGGATAGCGGTTACACACCGCACCAGGGCTGGGAGGACTCTCCTGTTTCCAGTTATCTGAAGCTGCTCGCTGACATGACAGATCTGTCACGCCCAGGAAGCTCCCACTGGGATCTGAATCCAATTTCTTGACTATTGCTGAGTGGTTTTCATTACTATATGCATAGATACTACATTCTGCTGTACTGGGTTTGTGGCACAAGGTTTTGGTAGTAGGGGGCTACAGGGGTGGCTTCTATGAGAAAGTGGCTTGAAGCTTCCCCCATGTCCAATGGAGCCAATGCAGCCAACTCCATGACAGACCTGCCAGTGGCCAAGTCTGAGCCCATCAGTGACAGTGGTAGCACCTCTGGGATAACAGATTGAAGAAGGGGAGGGAAAAGGCCTGAAGAGAAAAGAGAGGAATGAGAATATGTGCGAGAAACAGCCCTGCAGACACCAATGTCAGTGCAGAAAGAGGGGAGGAGGGGAGGAGGTGCTGCAGCCCATGGTGTAGACCATAGTGAGGCAAGCTGTCCCCCCGCAGCCCATGGAGGTCCATGGTGGAGCAGATTCCACCTGCAGCCCATGGAAGGGCCCACACTGGAGCAGGGGGATGCCTGAAGGGGGCTGTGACCTTGTGGGAAGCCTGCGCTAGAGCAGGCTCTGGGCAGGACCTGTGAAGAGGAGCCTGTGCTGGAGCGGGTTTGCTGGCAGGACTTGTGACCCCAAGGTGGACCCGTGCTGGAGCAGAGGAAGAGTGTGAAGAGTCCTCTTCTGAGGAGGAAGGAGTGGCAGAGACGAACTGACCACAACCCCATTCCCCATCCCTCTGTGCCACTGGGGGGAAAGGTAGAGAAGATGAGGAGTGAAGGTGAGCCCAGGAAGAAGGGAGGGGTGGGCAGAAGGTGTTTTATGATTTGGTTTTATTTTTCATTATCCTATTCTGATCTGATTGTTAATAAATTAAACTCATCTCCCCAAGCCGAGCCTGTTCTGCCCCTGACAGCAATCAGTGAGTGGTATCTCCCTGTCTTTATCTTGACCCATGAGCCTCTCATATTTTCTCCACGATGCAGTTGAGGAGGGGTGTGACAGAGCAGCCTTGGGGGTACATGGCATCCAGCGAGTGTCAACCCACTGCACCTGGTTAGAGCACTGGTCATGCTATCTTGTATTTTGGGGGTTTTTTTAGTGTTAGCAGCAAAACTTGATCCCCAGCGATGCTGTAGTCCCAGGTGCATTTTGAGGCAGCAGAAGGCACTGCCAGAGCCAAATGCCACAGGGAACTTTCCTGCCCTAGCTCCATGGGGGAACTATGGTCTGAAATCCAAACCACAAATGCTCTTGCTCAGACCCTTTTGCCTCCACCACTGCTGTCACAGTCCCTCACCTCCACGAGGGTTTGAGAAGCACCAGTGCACACACAGCCCTTGTCTCGGGCACAGCCGGCACCGTTTGGCATTCCCAACACAAGACCCAGCTGCACACCATAAATCTTGGAAAGCATCTGCTTTCTTGCACAAAAATCCTATTTGTGGCCAGGAACTGAAAGGGTCTGGATCCTGTTATGTGCTCTTTGAGAGAAGGCAAAAAAGAGAACAACATAAAAAGAACAGCTAATTACAGCTCTCACCAGCACAGCAAACCTACAACCCATCTATGGCTCCCTATAACTCTTAAACCCACTACTATGCTATAAACTGCCACCAGAACAACTGTGCACAGCACAGGAAGAGACTTTAACAGCCTGAAGTGAATATGTGCATTTTTATACCTTTGCTATTACCTGATCAAACTAAAATATTGACTCAGTGGTGGCACTGCATTTCCTCTGACACAGGAGGCCTTCAGCAGAGCAGAGTGAACTAAAACTCAGATTCCATTTGAGCAGTGAGGGCAGCACTTAAACCCATTTGCTGTGGAAATGTTCTTGCTACTAAATATTAATAAAACCTTTACATTAGAGGGCTGTGCGGGTTTGAAAAGAACAAATCAGTGTGGAGGGAGACAAGCAAAGCAAAAGCAATTGGAAAAGAACCACACCTAAGTGACAGATGGAAGGAGTGATTTAGCTGAAGAGGGTGTCAATGAAGGTGCCAGTGCATTTTCATGAGTGACACATAAGCAGAAAAGGGGGAAAAGAAAGGATATTAAAAGGAAAAAGAAGGAAAGTGTGGCAGGAGGGGAGAAAAAAGCCTCAGAACGCAAGGCAAGGACTCTTCAGTAAACACCTATCAAAGGCTTCATACAAGCGTGAGTTGTCACCTCTCTTGTACCAAGCGCAGTCCTGCAACTCCCAAAGCCTCCCACTGCTTCAGTACCATCAAAGAGGTGCTGTGCACGAAGCAAAAGGCACCTTCTGACTGAAGCACTGGTGAAATTTTAAGGCAAAACACTTTAAGAACTGTGCCAAAAACCTTCATCAGTTGTGGAGCTCATCCTGTATTTGCAGCTGATTTCTCAAAAGCACTTGGTCTGGCTTAACGCCCAACAAACTCCCATTCCTGCCATTAAACTGAATCAAAGCAGTGCTTGGAGCTGATGCATTTCCATCCTGCATCCTTGTCTTTGTGACAGGGCCTGATCACTGCTCACAGCACGTTCAAGGTGTCACTCAGAGGAACAACAAACCCCCAAAATGAACTCATGCAAATGTGATGCCAAGGTAATTGAATGCAAAGTCATCAAACTGAATGTCAGTGTCTACATTTCCTTCCTCTCTTCTTCAGGAGGAAAGGTGAGATATGGCAGGAAACATGAACCTTCTCACTCAGTTTTCTTAGCATAAATATCCAGAGATATTAGGAGATTTTTCAGAACTCTCCTGCAGATCCTCGTGCCAACAAAACCAAACATAAGGCAAACTCTGACCTCTGTATTGAAAACCAAAACTCAGTTTTGCAGGTTTGCTCACCTAGTTCTTCCCCTTCAAATGCCCACAATCAGCATATTTTGTTCCAATTACTTTTGCCACAGCTACAGGTTTAAGTGCTATAGTCACAAGCACTATGTTCTGGTTTTGGCACCCCATCTCAGATATTTTCAATGAACTCAATGCTTACAATGTGGGTGTTCCAGTCTTTGGCAAGCTCTGGTAATGCATTTCATGGGTTCCCACCTGAAAGCCTCAAGCCCCAGACAGAAAACCATGTGAGCACTTGTAAAGATTTTTTCCACAGAGAATGTTCTGCACAGCTTATCCCCCAGTGCTGTTCCAGACCCAACACAAACCACAATGGTTTATAGGCCGTGGACCCGGTTCTTGGCAAGAGAATCATATTCTTTATCAGTGAAGATCAACCTTTGCCTTTCCTGTTGAAGCCTGTAAGCATGTTGTTGGACATTTAACCACTCTGGCTGTCCTTCTTTTCCAGATCAAAAAATTAGGGTATAAAGATAAACTGCTCAGTGTCACCAAGAGCTACAGGGGCTCTTCCAACTGTCATATTATGGGTGAAGAAAAAAACCCACCACACTTGACTGCAAATCTACCTGAAGGCAATAGTTAACCCAGGGCTGAGATCTTCTGGCTAATCTCAGCTTACACAAATGAATGAATCTCAGCCAGTGGATTTTAGTTCTTATACATTTCACTGCCCTCTTGAATGTCACATTCAAATAACAGTGCTGAGCATTTCTTCTTAAAAGCAATGTCTTCATTTAAACTAGTTTGATTTAAACCAAATGCAACTTCTTTTTTCTGCCAATGGCCAACTTCATTTGGAGACTTGATGGATTTTTCTAGGGATTACTTCATAAAATATAACGGAAAGGTGCTGGTTTGCATGTGTATGTATAAAAAATTAACAAGTGTCTTTGATCCAGTCTTAATGAACTTCAAACCTTTTCATTCTTAAAAAACATATTTGAAAACCCTTTAACTTCATATTTTCTTATTTACTTAATTTAATCACAGTTTTGCATTTATGTATCTAATATAGTCCTCAAAATATTAAAATAATATAACCCAATTACTATTACTTAAAACATTTGCATTTCCAGAGCAAAATATTTTGGTTAATTATAAATAGCACTTGGTCTGTTAATAAGAAGAAGCTCTTGGAATAAAACCAGAATGTAAAGGGTCAGTTCTCTGTGATTTCCAACCCTTACATTAATTAATTATAAGAAGCAGCTTCCAGTGAATTTTTCTTAGCAAGGTACCAACACCTGCAAAGGAGAAAAATGAATGAAAGCATTGTCATAGCCTTAAAGAAATACCCCACTCAACCACGAGCAAGATGAACAAGCAGATGTGAGTGCCTTTGGTCATCCAAGTGATGAGCCCGAGTGTTCAAGCGCAGTAGTAACAACGTCAGATGAGAAATGATACTGATTTATCTCACACACGAGGACCCGAGCGCTGCTGTCTAGCTGCTGGCTACTGTTCTCACCAAGAGAAGTCACCCACCTGGGGCAGCATGCGATTTTCCTCCTCCAGCTGTCTTACTCTTGCCTCCAGCTGCCTAACATAGGACAAGGTTGATTCTAAAAAATCAAACAGAAAAAAAGAACTCGTATTATCCATGAAACAGTCAGCTCTGTTCCTCTCAAGCGCACTGCAAGTAACACTGGTGCTAGAATTAACCTAGCTCTTTGTTGCTTGTGATTCTAAACTGCTGCGCTTTGAGGTGGTCCCTACTCAGACACAAGCTATTTCACAGAAAGGCAACCACAGACTTGAGTTCTTCAAACCCATCCCTTGAGCCCTATGAGCTTGTGCTGTATTTTGGAAATACCCCACAAGAATAATGCATTATCCCACTGAAAAGCCCAGAAAGAGAAGATAGACCTCTGAAGGAAGATGTAGTGGAAGAAGCCCCTCAACACAGTCCCATGTAGGTCTGGTGGTGCACACACAGTCTCCCCTGCACGCCCTGCTCTCGCCTGCAGGGAATAAAGCAGCTCACCAGCACGGAGGCTCAAGTTTCATCCTCTGCTAGGGACACGCTGTCATGCTCAAGCCTGTGCTACAAACCAGATGTGTGTCTCCAGGGCCCTGAGAGGGTTTTAATCCTGGCTGATAGCACAACAGCCCAGGGCACAGTATTGCTCACAGTGCGTACTCATCCCATGCACACCAGGGCAGTGCCATACCAGGACATGCCCTCACAGCACTGCTATGCTATGCAGGCTTGGTGGAGGAGCAGAATCCTGCCTGCTCTATCCACAAGCAACCTCACTGACCTTCATAAGGTAATTCAGAATCATGGAGTCATAGAAAGGTTTGGGTTGGAAGGGATCTTAAAGTTCCAACCCCTGCCATGGGCAGGGACACCTTCCACTAGAGCAGCTTGCTCCAAGCCCCTGTGTCCAACCCGGCCTTGAACACTGCCAGGGATGGACCATCCATCATTTACTTATAAAGAAAGAAAGGAATTACAGCTGAGTTCCTCTGTGAAAAATGTGGTGTCTATGGAAAACATGAAGTGATAAAGAAAATATCACTTGCTTTGAAATGTTTCATGGGACCCACCATTCCCTTTGGTGATGTATCCCTCTTTTCCTGGTTATTTAGGGGGATGCAGATTTTGCTCAGCAAGTTGCTCTGATTCATTGCTCCTATTAAGCAATGAGGCTGTGAGACGACAAATCACGTTGGCTGCTATTTGCAAAACCATCTCATCCAGCCTCAACACATCCCATTGCTTTTAATAGATACAGGCAGCTCCACTTCCCGATTCCTTTGAACTCTCCAGCCTTAAATCCTGCAGTTTTATCACACAGCTCGCTGAGCTGCTGTTTACACACACACACACAAAGCAAGCTGCTCGTCTCCGGGATGCTGAGTAGGATGAGCATGAAATGACTCGGGTAGGGGGTCCCTGCTCTCAGCTCAGCACTTCTTCCACTAATCTTTCTTCAGACAGGACACAAAGCCATGCTTGGGCACCACCTGCATGAAGCCAGGGGAGAATCTGAGCTCATGGCCCCTAAAGCAGTTGGCAAAAGGAGCTCTGCTCCCAGCTAACGTGTCAGCGTGTAACTTCTTGATTTAAATGGATTACACAGGCAATTCTGTTGGCACAAGTTCCACTCAGAATAAACAAAATAACAGTTGTTGATATATTTAAAGAAAATATATATATTCAAGGGCTTGGATTGCTAAGGGAAGGCTTGAGATGGGGACCAAACCAGGCGCTCTCTCACTTCCTTCCTCACACAGCAGCAGGTTAATGAGAGAACAAGGGCTGGGCAAGAGCCTTTTCAAATTCCCAAGCAGCCTGTATCCATGTACACTCACACTTCATTAGCATCTCTGTGGGAGACGGAAGGGTAACTTGGAAGACCAAGAAACAATTAGGAGGAGGTTCAAGAGGTAGGAGGAAAGAAGAGGAGAACTACTAGGGAAGAACTCGGCAGAATGGCATGTCCAGGAGACCTTAGCACAGGAAGATTGAGGAACCCAGACATGGAAAAGAAGTATGTTGGGGCTCCAATCTTTCCACAAGGCCTGGCTGGCTATAGCCCACCTGCAGGAAGAGGCACATCTGGACTGCTGTTTGCTTTTGAAAGCTCTGCTGCTTGTTTATCATGAAAGTTAATGATGAAGTTTCCCTTGTGCAATTGAACTGTGGTGGGGACCTTCGGCATTTTCGAGTAGGATGCTTGCCACTAGGAAGAGCAGGCTCCTTCTTCCTTCATTATCCAGGAGGATAAACAACAGCACTGGTCTCTTTGTGTCAGGGATGCACACAGGGCACAACATGCTGAATGCCTGTCCTCGTGTGGAACTGCAGCTCACTGCTGAGCTCACAGCCTAGTCCTGTGCGAGCTGCACTGCCTCTGGTCTTTCATTTCCTTTGCTCTCCTGCACAGCTCAGTGTGACATCTCCAGACATCTTATCAACCCTGTTTTAATACAGATAATTAACTGCACGGAGACTCTGGACAGAGTGGCTCTGCATGAACCTCGCAGCAAACAGTGGGGGGGATTCCTGGCAGCACAGTGGGCACAGAACCAGGCTGGTGAAGCTGGCAGGGACAAGTAGGGTTTGATTTTAATACACTGCCACTTCTGAACTAATAGAGAGAAACACAAGTGACACTGGATGCCAAAGTGGTACATGACAACTATACTTCATGCCCTGGCTGGATATTTCAAGGTGATGTCAGATTATATATTATAAAACTACCAGAGCATCCATCCCCAAATCCCAAGCATGCTTCACAGATACAAGCTGGTCACATGCAGCAGCCCTAATCCTGCTTTCCCTGGCATCACCAGAAGTTCCTTGGTACGCAGGATTATTCCCTGAGCTGCGCTGTTGTGTAAAGCCACAAGGACCTGAGGGAACAACTACCAACCTTCCTCCTCAGAAACAGGACGCAGGCTCACGGCAGCCAATGTGAAATGCTGTTAGCACTTGAAAAGGCAGGAGGGGAACTCAAGTAGTAAACCAAGCTGAAACCAGCCTCTTCCTCTGACTTTCTATTCCTTCTGCAACCATCACCTCACAAGACAAACGCTGACTGCAACACATTCGTTAAGCGTACAAGTGAGTCTCCTCTTATGAGCCCTTCCATGAAATCCCTAGATCACAAGTGCTCAGAACCTGGACTTTCCATCTTGTTGCAGAACAATGTTATTATCAATACAGTGTCTCTGAGGATGGCAGAAAAATACAGACTTCACTTAGAAACACTCTGCAGAGTTAAAACACTGCTGTCCTACCACATCCCTGAGTCCAACCGAGCTCACTGCGCTGTCACTTGGGCACTGAGACACTGTGGATAGTCAGACACCTCCACTGGTCTGAGCAAGTGACTGTTCAGGAGGAGCAGAAAAGATTCTTAATGACAAAAATAACCCAGAAATTGAGGTGTAGATGATCTATTTAATTGTTCTGGGGTTGCACTGAATTCTCATCCTCAGCCTGGTCACTTGTGCCTTAGAATCTTACCAGGAAACAGGCAGGTCAGTCCGCTGCACACAGCGACAACCAGGAGACGGTCCCTAGCTTGTTGCTCTCCCACATCTGGCCTCTTTATCCCTGCAACTGCTTCACATCACACACAAGGATCTTCTCTTCAGAGACTGACATTTGTATTTGTGTCCACGAAGCCCCCGAGCATTTGGAGGCAGCTCGGCACATCCTGTCTGTGCAGCCTTTGAAGCTGCGAGGCAGGACTGTGCATGCTGAAGGAGCTCCCTTGCTGTGATGAGGATAACGCTTTGCTTTTCCATAGTGTCTTTATCAAAGCAACTCACAAGCAACTGGTTATTGCTTGGCCTGAAGTGCAGGGAGGCAGACGGAGGTGAGGGCTCCACAGAGTCAACAGCAGAAGAGATTGCAGGGGAAAATTAGTATCTGGCCAACCAAAGCTATGTGAACCTCCACAAACAGCTTCCAAACAGCTTTGGCCTCGTGGCAGTGCCAGGAGTCTGGGCTGAGTGTGTGCACTGATCCACGGGGTCAGAGAACAGGATCTCTCTGCCGGCCTGACTCACTGCCACCTTCTCTCCATGGGACGAGAGAGTGGGCAGAGAGGAAATTCTCTGGCTTGTTAGAGAGAAAAGGACCCCAAGATGAAGGAGATCACTGCAGTCCCCCCATGGATTTCAACTTTTAGAGGCAAATCAGATGGATGGGTTTGCTTCAAACACTAGAATTAAGCTGATAGGAAGGGAAGGAGGGTTGGTGGCTATCCCGGAGCCTCATACCTCTATAAATTACTCATATGCTATAGAAATTGAGGCTTTGATTCATCAAGGAAAAACCCAGGTTCGTTCTGGTTTTGCTTTCAAAGAAAGCTTCCCAAAGGTAACCAGCTCCCGACAGACACAGCAGCTGTGGCTCAGACAGACGACAGCGATGCCCCCGCATACACCAGTGCACACACACAGAGACCTGCTGGAAAAACTCAGTTTTCAACTCTCCTGAGAACCATACTCTTCCTCCACACTATTCATATGTACTTAATGGCATCTCGTGCACCTAAAAAGCATGCAAGGCATTTTGAAATAGGAGAACAGATTCCTGACAGGCAAACTCTTGTTTGCCCAAGAGTTGCAAACAGCCCAGTTAAACTGAATGGTACAAGGTCAGCCCAGTGTTGGTGGCATTTTGCACCTCATTTTAAGCTCATCTAAACCCTATCCAAGCTCTGAGATATGAGAGGATGCTCAAAGCTGGACATGCACTTAAGGTCTTTTCTGAACACAGACAAACATTAAGGAGCACACATAGGATACAATTTAAAGCAACCAAAATAGCAGCTCTTGCTCCTCATGTCTGTGGGGGTAAACCCATGCCCCAAAGAGCACTTCAGAGCACCCAAAACCCCTGAGGTGACCCCACATGCACTCAGACTCCCAGAGCTGAGGGTGCAGAGCTGTCCCCACCAGCCCAGGAGGTGTCCCCAGGATGACAATGAGGGTTAGAGGACCAGGTATATCCCATTTCCCTGCTGCTGCTTTGCTCGGTGGCTCTGGAGCACAGTGAGAGCTCTAAGAGCAGTGACTGGGCTTGGATGCTTTTGCCCAGCTGGTGGCTTGGGAACTCTTGCGGAAAGCCTCCGGCACTGGAGCAAGGGCAGTCTGCTGCACAATGTGCAGAAAGGTATGTTTGGCCTCTGCTCCCAGAAAAAAGGAGCCAGGTCAAAAAGCT
>JANHGB010020195.1:0-31373 GCA_026283785.1 Coracopsis vasa
CAATTTCCCTAATTAATTATAATTTTATTTCTTTTCAGTTGGGATAGAGGCACCAGTATAGAGGATAGGGAGTCTCAAGCAGGAGACTAAGGCCATCACTGCAGAAAGTGATATTGTAATCTGAGCACTGAACACAACCCCCAGTGCAATGGAATGCACATGTGCTGCTCTGTGCGTTGACACAGAGGGAAAATCAAAAATGGCATCAAGGACACTGGCTGTGAGAGAGGATTCCAGAAATGGTTTTAAATAGGAACAAGATGCTCTCACCTGGAGGCAGGGATGGACTGCTAGGCAGAGAGCCGTGGCTGCTACCTACTGAGGTTCCTCTGGAAAATTTCCTGCACGCTAGCACAAGCAGGTCTCTGCATTGCTTATGGCAGTTGGCACCGCAGTCTGTAAAAAAAGGCATTGTCAAGTCACCAGATGGAAAGCCACAACTGTCTGGTAATCCCTCAGGGCTATTAGCAGGCAGATACAGGCGGGACTTTGAAGGAATGAATGCTTTCATGGAAGGTGCGAAGGGAGTTACAGAAATGGATCATTTGGTGTGAAGGGTGTTATAAAAACCAGGTCATTTCCATGGCAGCCATTAGTAGAAATCTGGCAGCATCATGGAAGAGGGGATGATATTCCATCAGAAATTAGTCTTAAAGAAGCAACCTTGAATTACTCGATATTTGACTCAGCAGGGCCCATTATAGTAAATACACTGGAGCATCCATACTCTTGATTCTGACAGGTAGAGGTCAGTGTAGACCACTGTAGGTTAAAACTAGTCTAAGAAACTCAGCAAGCAGCATCAGCATAGAGTAAGCTCTGTTGATGTGTATCAGCCACCCAGATGAAAGTGGCTGAGTGCCTGCACACATATCCTCTGCAGATCTTACCTGCAAGAAAGGTCCAAAGGGTGCAGGATGTGTGCCCCAAACACAGGCTCTCTCTCCTTTGTGTCCCTGCCCTTGTTTGAAAATTTCCATCTCCCTTGTTTCTCTGTTGCTGCTCCACAACCTAACATTTTAGCCATCACCAAAGTGTTGTGTTTCTAACTCTGCTAAAAGAGCCATTCTGCTCCAGCAGCGCTAGCATGATGGGTGAGAGCTCTGGTTTCTCCCATCACCCTGTTCATACGACTAATACAGAAGTACCTGCACAGGTGTGGTTTTGCCTGCCCTAAAGGTATCACACCCCCTTTCTCCCACACCCTCCCCCAGTACAGTAAGGATCTCTCTTGGCAGCAGAGAACCTCTTCTGTTACTTGTAGACCACACAGTCTAGCTTTATCTCATTACCCACAATGCAGGTAAGCAGCAGACCCAAACAGATTAACTCCCTCCTTCCCCCTGCTAGCACAGTGTCAGAGGTTTGAAACAGATGACAGCTCTGTGCTCAAAGGCAGAAATCAACCATAACGGGTGCAGCACTCCAGTGATGCTGGCATGCAGAGCAGCTGGTAGCTGCTGTAGCAAAGGGCAGGCACTAGCTGCACTTGTTGACCACTAAGATCTGAGTGAGCAGCTCTGCTCTCTTGCTGTTATGCTTCATTGCCTGTAATTTTGCCTTTAGAGAACCACTTCTGCTCACTCTCTCCACTGGGCTGTTGTTAACAAGCAATGATGCAGGACAGAGACAGGACATACTTTCAGATCTCCAGATGAGTTTACAGGGGTGCTGTGACAAAACACAGCACCCTTACCCTACCAGTAAAAGTATGGGCTGCAATTAACCCTTTCGTAGCTGCTCAGAAGACAGTAGTGAGGAACAGCTGAATTAAACACAATGGTTTAGCCATGGACACTTTCCCCACCCCTCTCTGAGGAAGAGATGTTGATGGGTGGACAGGGAGAGCAATATGATGTATCCTAAAAATAAAAATTGCAAATTCTTCATCCTTCTCCTGGGAGCCAGTGTAAGACTGAGGAGAAAAAATGCATACAAATACAACTAGGAAGCCCCAGCGTGAACGTTCCCTTGTGAATAACTGGGATGCAACTACCACTGAAAATCAACAGTACCCTTCATCCAGAGCTGGGCTGCTTGAGAAATAAATAGGTCTAGGACTTTAAAGATAGTGAGGACCATGACAATGTCATTCTTGGTCTGATATTCTTGCTCAATATGATGCAAGTACTGCATAAGAAATTAGGCATTTTATGAAAGCAACAGAAAGAACTGTAACAGCTCTAGGATTTTTTTTAAGTTGACTGTCTCAAGAAACAGTCTTGCAATAACATCTGCTGGGCAGTCTAGGAATTAAATATTTCTCTATTTCTAGCTCAGTCACTATTGCATTGCAAGGACAGCTGGGCTTCACTGCAGGCATGCGGATGTACACGACAGACAGCATTGCCAACAGACCTTTTCCTGACCCCATGTTTCAGGAGATATATTTCAGGATGTCTCAGTGTTAGGATGAGGACACTTGGTTTTCCAGGGTGTAAGGTCTTTGCTGGTAGAAAGTGACACCTCATGGAGTCAGTGGCTGCTTTGGGCCTTTAGCTCACAGAACATGTGTGTTTTCCTACGGGGTGCTATGTCCCCTAATGCAGTGAGACTTCACAGTGTACCAGAAGTCGCTGTTCACAGACAGTACCAAGTGTAGAAGCAAAATGTGGATGAACAGATGGTATTTTAGTAAAAAATACAGTTGGCCTACTTGTGCTAAACCCCTCCACCTATAGCTTGAAAAAAATCCATGCAATATTTATTTACCTTTGCATTTGTAGCCTTGTTTGATTATGCCCCAGAGCTGCGAAGAAAGACAAAAGAACGTCAAGGAATCAGAAAAGAAAGCTGGAAGGAAAACAAGGTCACAATGAGGAAGTACCAATGGCTACAAAAGCACAAACAGGATACAACTGCTTTTAACACCCTTCCTGTTAGGCAGACCTTCCCCTCTAATTGTGATAAGACATGTGTGGCTTTCCCCCCTATTCCTACTACTTACAGTGGGACTACCAGAGAAGGAGACACACAGATGACATTTGCTTCCAGAAATGGGTGAAAAATTGCCATCATATCAAGCTTACTGAAACCAGCAGAGCACATTCTGCTTCTAGGCTCACTAATGTTATCTGTGGGGGAATTGCCAGTGTATCTCCATTCTCCAGATACATGAATGACTGAGGCCATCCAAACACAGCAGAAGAAAGAACCACTGGGGATAAAAATTAAGCTCTTGATTCCCATACTGGTCCCCAGTACACTTAGCCACAGCAGTCTGATTTGTACACCTGACTTTTTCCATTAAAAAAGGCTGAAGACTGAAACAGGCAGAAAAGCCACTGAATTCCATCTTTGCCTCCTCCCAGAAACTGTCCTTGTTGACGCGTATAATGACCAAATGCTAAACTTCCAGGATGCAGTGTGTGTCCTCCCACTTTTGGGAAGTAGGGTTGCTTGGAAGTAGGAAAATTCTGTAGCAAATTGTTATCTCTACACTCAGAAGTGCTGTATCTACAGCCATGTCATTATAAAAATAAGCAATTTCACTCTGAGAGGCAGAAAGAGGAAGGGGCAGCTTTTCTAGCTCTAGCATTAAAGGAAAAAATCAGTGGACTCCAGTGTTTGTTTATCATGACCTCATTCAAAACGTTACCAGGGAGGGTGAGCACATATAGGCAGCTGAAACTGCACATGGATCCATACCATATCTATAAGAATCCATGCACAGTCTGCAGGGACTGAATAAGGTCTTTAAGGAAATGCTCAACAGGAAGAGCTGGAGAAAATTCAGAAATCAAAGGAAAGAGTAAAATAAAGAGAATAGGAAGATTCCAGGGGAAAAAAATCCATACGCTACACAAAAGAATTTGCAAGGAAAAAGAGGGGCTTGGAGAAAGCAAAATAGATTAGACAAGGTGAAAGAACAGTGAACAACAGAACAGAAAGGCCAGCAGTGGAGGAAGGGTCCATAAAAAGCCTGCTGCTTGTTCCTTTCCAGCTAATGCTGTATATAAGCCCAGTGAATGCAGTTGCTGTGGTCAGGCAGTGAGAATGAAGCTTTCCAAACCCCTCTTGAATAGACTGTAATGACCTTTTTCCCCAGGTCTCTTTGCCTGGATCACTGTAAGAGACATGGATTGTTATTGCTTTTATTTAAGCTCTAATCTGTTCCCACTTTCTCCTCACCTTCTCAGCTCTGTACCTTCCTCCTACTCAAACTTGGCACCACTGTTGGGGTTGCACACCACAGTGAAAGCTTAGTTGAAGTGCCATGGCATGAATTCTGATCTAAAGTTTTGAATTTGTCTGACACAGCTTTTCTGCAAAGCTGGCTTGAGCCAGCTGCAAGGTAAGAGGATCTGTGCAAATTCAGATTTGCACAGCAGGACGGCTGGTCACCTACTCTGCCATGCGGTGTAACTCAAGCTGTGGCACGGAACTGTGACCAGCCATGGGCATATCAATTTTATGCTGCTTAATGGCATCAGGGTTTAGATTGACCTTTAAAGTTCATATCTTTTTAATAACAGATATTTTATTGAATACTGTGTGCATTGCACTGTCATGTCAATTCATCCTGTTACACTGTCAGCGCACATTATTTTGACTGTGAATCAGTGCATCAGTTTGAAATTAGGTTTCCACCCGTGGATGAGCAGCAACGAAATGCAGAACAAATATGCAGCAGATTTTGTAGTTGGTTCCTGTCCTATCAGCTCAAATCCACAGAACAATGCCAATGACTTCAGTGAGTTGACAGGAAAAATGACCTTATTTCCATTTCCTGTACAACCCCTTACTCATTTGTATTCCTGTATTGGATGTAATCAGGGAGACGTAAAAAGTCCAACAATAGCCAATTAGCAAATTGATGCAGGATTAAAATATCTGGTGGTGAGGACATTGCAGGGCAGTCCTCAGGCCTTGCTTTGCTATGGAAGCCTTCCAAACATGAACCGAGTGTCACGAACACAATGACATCCTCCTGAGACTGCAGGCAACCTGAAACAATAGACTCAGACCAGTGACTGCCTGAGCTGTTTGCTGGAGCTGTCAGCTTAAGAGCACACTCCTGAATCAGCACTGACCATGTTGCCTCCAAGGCTTTTGCAGTTCTGGCGGAAATAGGTGGAATTCCTTCTTTCCCATGGCCTTGATCAGCGGTTGCGATAGGGACCACGAGCATCTGAACATGACTGACACATCACAAAAAAAGCAAGCGGAAGATGGGAGGATGGACAAGAGCAGGAACACCAGAACTGGCCTGAAAGGGAGGCACGTTTTTGCACTTAGCAGTGCTGTTATTGTTACTTCCAACTGTGGAGAAATATTACTTAGTGGAAAAGTTCACTTAGTACAAGCTGGAGATTTCACTGTGACAGCAGGGACAGATCGGCTCTGGAGAGCAGGGATGACAGTCTGAATTTATAACCTGTATGTGAGCCACACAAAAGCAGAGGACATGACCTTCTGTCCTTACTGCTTTGGCTGCCTATATGTAGACATTTGATTTTGGTGGAGTGTGTGCATTAAAGTAACTTCTAAATCATAGTTAATTCCTTTTTCTTTACTATACTTGGTTTGAAATAGAAAAGTTGGAGGAGGTTTGCAAGCAACACAAGTATTCACAAAAGCAATTGTTTCCCAGCTATGTACTAAATACTCTAATAGATGGCATCTCGTAAGTTATGTCTGAGAGAAAAAGAAAAAAGTCGAACCAAACAAAACCCCCTACAAATAGATTAAAAAATTCTTATTGTACAGAACTGCTGGAAGCTCTTTTGATTTCTTGACCGAATTAGAAGATCTGTTAATTCAATAGAGAAAAGATTAAGGCTGTTATGGTCATTCAGAGAATTATGAACATGCTATGTTGCCATGTGCAATTTCCTGAGAAAGAACTGCTTTTGCTTCATCTACATCCTCTGTTCCAGACACCCATTTTCCCTTGAGCTTGTTTACATGGGAAATCAAGCCAAATTAAAGACCTTAAGATAAATCAAGTAAATCCATTCATATAGTCTCTAATATCCTTTAGCTGACAGAATTTTATTTTCCCACACGCCCCACAACAGTAAGTCTTATAAATGCCACTTTTCTTCAGGAACTACCAAACCAAAATTGGGTAGCACAGCTACAACATGAGGAAATGTTTTGTGCTTCTGAATGCAATGAGATATTTGCCCAAGAGACTTTACAATGCATGGAGCCAGTTTCACCCGGTCTACACTGAAGGGTAAATGTGTTTGAGATACACTATTTTTAAAGACATACTTACAAATCCTGCACAGTGCTCGCAGAAAGTTGGTTTAAGATAGGTCATCTCCTGAAAGTTATGAATAAACCCTGGTCCCATTTTACACTGGAGCTGTGATTTAGCTCTCAGAAAATAAGCCATCATTTCCTCTTTGCTTATAAGACCATCTCTGTCAGGGGAAAAAAATGTAGATTAGATCAGTCACTGCTCATGGCACTGAACAATTCAGGGTTTTCTCACTGCAAAAAGCATGCAGTGCACATAGCACATTCTTTGAAAAAGCTGTAACAGCCTTGGCAGAAAAAAGTCCCTTAGAGCTTTAGTGGTTCTTACCCTTCATAAAAGAGCAAACACTGAACTTATAGCATGAACCTTGGTTTCTCACCTGCTCATGGTATCAGAGCATAGACCGTGCCATTAGGGGAAGGATCTTGACTTACTGTTTACACAGACCAAGCAGTTATGCCCCCGGCTGATCACCAGCCTTGACAGCCAAAATGATTCTGGACAAGAACGATCAAACCCAGTGTGCTAGGAAATACATATTATATATATATAATATATATTATATATATGTTAGGAAATATATGTTATATATACCATGCAGAATATATGCTACCCTTCCTCCACTACATACACCCATTTACTCTCTACTGTACACAACTTATTTGTTTCATCGCTCTGATGCCTGGCCTAGATAAAGCATCTCCACTGTAATTTGATGGTCTTGACTCAGTTCCAGCAGGAATTAAAGCTACTACATAAATAATTTTTAAAGTACCAGGTAAAGCAGGACTCCAGCATGGGTGGGCTTATAGAATTGATTACAGCATAAGAAGTTAAATGAGAACAGAATTCAGCCTTTGGTGATCCCCTGTTCCTTAAGTGAGATGTCAGACACAAGAAGCTTGGGAGACACTGTTTCTTCAATAATTAGTTTTCATGAGTATTTAAATTGAGGAAAATTAAAAAAAAAGGCCCACAAAGAAATCTCCAAACTTACTGGTCTTTGTCCAGCACACAGAAAGAGTCCAAAAAGGGGAAGTTGGCAGCTATACTTTCAAAGTCTTCCTGAGAAATATAGCCATCATGGTCATGATCATAATTCCTAAAGACAGACTGAGGAAAAAAAAAAAGAAGAAATTATTGTCCTACCATCTAGCCTATCTTGAACTGATACCAGCTCTTCAGTCCTATAATTACATATAACTTAATGTTCCACATTACTAGTCAGATGCTCTGTTGCCTTATTCTATTCTTTTTATTCGTACTTTGTACTTCAACATGAATATTTATTGGACTATAGGGGGAAAAAAACTGGCTAATTTTTAAAGAAAACTTGACCTCAGTATTTATCTAGCGATGATCCTCCACACCTCTTCAGACATAATTATTCTTGTTTTACTTTTCTTCTTTATTGGAAATGTCACTGAAATTCTACCCCATGCGATTATACTCTCTGCTTCATTATGTATGCTTTTTAATCACAAAAAAAGAAATAAAACAATAACAACTAAACAGAAGCTTTCCTATGAGTATTTCAGATGGTTTTGGCTTCACTTCTCTTTTAGTTGGTCACCTCTGCTCTGCCGCAGTACTTTTTCAATCTGATTCATTTGCTAATACCTTGATACCCACATCATGACCATTTTGCATCTGACAACCATTCCCTCCCATCAACCTACCTCAGCTCACCACTAAGAAAAAACAGACATGGGATCAAATTTAAAAGGTTGCATAAAACGAATGGAAGCCCTTCTTAGCTGCTATGGAAGTACTGAATTCTGTGTTACTAATTGTGAAGATGTGCAAGGGGCATTACAGCTATATGTGATGCTGATGGGAAAGACATGAGTGTCAGAGTCACCATGACTATCTGAAAGACACATTGAAGCACAGACTCTCTCATTAGATTAAGATTTGGTTGACAAAGACAAGAATTTAATACACTGAGACCTCTGAAAGGTGTTTACATTATCCTTATTTAAATGTGAAGGTGATGAAGCCGATTTCTAAGCACCTGTCAAATGATCTGTAACCAATGATTGGCAGACCTCAAAAATGCGTTATCAAGAAGGAATCAATATGCAAACCCAAGTAGTATTCAACACTTAGCTATAAAAACAATGCCTTAAAGCACAACTCAAAGCAGCTAGTAAATGACAAAGACTGGCAAAATGAAGACAGCTGTACAGAGTGGTGTGGACCTTTTGGCAAGCTGTATCCATAACAGCCCCAAAACATGTTTTAATCCTGTCAAACTCAAGACCATACTTCCTGGACCAGGCCAAAATTGTGGAATGGGGACTGCATCTTCCTCACCTCAGGAACAAGAACAACCCCTCCACCTGGCACATGGACAGATTAGAGTTGCAACAGACGACTTAGTTAAACAAGCTATCAAAGAGAGGTTTGGATGTGGAGTGGTTTTTGTCACCACACATGGCACTGACAAAAGTGATACAGGAACAGCACATGCAGTTCTGGTATCCCACTTCAGAGAAAAATGAAACTTTTAAAAAATAAGATCATGTACAAGAAGTAAACCACGATATATTTGAAGTTTGAGTGAGATAACTGAAGTCTTCAAATTATCTTTACAACATAACACATTTAATGACCTGTAACACAGATGAGGTGAAAATTTAATAGTTCCTCCCCTTGTAAAAAGCAGAAGGAAATATTGCTTCACTATGTACAACACATTCTTGGTTTCCCTGGATGCTGCTTAAATCACTAAAAGTCCCTTAAACACCAACACAACTGGGCTCAGTCCCTCCAAATGAACCTGGGTAGTGTTTGGCTTTGTTTTCATTACCTAATACATCAACTTCCAAACTCATGCTGGAAGATCCCAGCTATAATTCTCCATGACCTCACGTCTACATTTTTAAAGCAATACCAACAAAGTGCTATCTTTACCATACATAATATGCTCTGAACAGTCAAACGACAGCAAGTTGAAAACCAACATAGGGTTTCTGAAAAACTTCTCTGGTCTTAGTAACATGTGAGTCCTTGTTTCTGAACCTTTGCTCTTTTGCATCACGAAACCTGCTAACTAATCCCATAGCTGATTGCAATAACAAAATAAATAATTCCAAATGTATCAGTAAAGGCTCAAATTTGTTATTGGATGTCTGAAATTAATCCCAACCATAAGAATCTCTTGAAAAGCATGTAATTAATTATGACAATATCCAAGCTATCATTCTCTTTGACCAGTATATCCTTCCAAATACTTACATCCACCAGCTTTCGTATGTGCTTGTTAATGACTGTAGGGTCAGGTTTTGGTACCACTCCAGATGCCCACTCCAGTGGCACTACTGGCTTGTTAGGGGTAGTCGGGGAGGTAGGCTGCTGAGAGATGGATCAGAACACAAAGACTTTCAAATCTGAATTATGAAGACAAATTTCCCATTAAGAGCAGCTCTGTGTTTCAGAGCTACAACCACAAACTACTGGAGTCCCTGTGCTGTAAAAATGTGCTTAGCGAAACATCAGACAAGGTTTTAAAGGGTTGCTTGCCTTTGCTGACAGCTTCACTTGGGCTCTTTGTGGCACCTCACAGCTAACGTTGGCAGTGGCAGTGCTCAGCAAGGTCACAGGCAAAATCAGGAAGACTCCTCACTGCCATCTTTAGAGGGTTCAATAGCAACAAGAATGGGAGGAAGAAGGAAGGAATGAGAATCTCTGGACACAGCAGACATCAGAGATAGGTAAGCCCAGAAACCTGCTTTTTCCCTTCCTCGTAATGCCCCTGAGGAACTCTCCACCACAATGCAGTCTTGCCCCAACTCCCTGCTGGATAGACTGTGACCAGGAGCCATGCAAGGGGCTGCAGCAGCCTGAATAAGTTAACGCTCCTGCTCTCTGCAGCACCAAGAAGGCAGCAGGATGCAAAAGCAAGGGAAGAATCATGCACTGCAATCCCACTGTTTTCCAGCCGAGATGTGCCAGGATGCACAGCTTAATTCATCCAGGCAGCCTGAGCAGAAAGGGGCTAACCTTTGACTTGCTCTGCAGATAACACCAGTCAGACTATTTTATTTTGTAAACAGCTTGGTCTTGACAAAATGGTAGCTGACAGCTCACTTGAGGCACAGAGCACGTAGCCCAACTCCCTCCGCGCCACTATAGCGCTTTGGGAGAAGCTCCGGCACACAGCTCATCTTGTTCAAGTAGAAAATATAGGACAAACCTGAACACAGGTTCAGGTAAGGCTTCAAAAATCATCAGTTACCATGAAAAATGCTGCAAGGCATACTGGCCTTTTCTTGCATCTGTCACTGGATATGTAGCAGGTGAAACAGTGTCAAGCAGAAAAAATACAGTGTGGTTTGGATCAGAAGGAAAATGGCCCACAACCTCAGAAAGACTCCTGAATTAGCTGTTGAGCAGAAAATCCATTTCCCATTAAACTGGTGTGAGTTGAGAGGGAGATAATTAAGCCACATAAAGATGCTACAGTTATTACTGTGTATAAGGAAGGTATTGTAGATTTTGACATTGAGATGAAAAATGGTCACAAGGTCATAAAATACTGCCTTTGACAGGAAAATAAAAGGGTGTGTTAGTGGGTTGCTTTATTAACCTGCACAGGCAAGTTTGGGTAATAAAAATCACTATATGTACATAATTCAATTTCATCAAGAAATACAGTGGACCCAGACATCCAGCTCTATATGCCAAAACTACTTACAGAATGTTTTAATCCTAAAACTAATGTCATTGCACAGTGAGGGACCACAGGCTGGCAAGTGCTTTTGCTCTAGAAATATGTGGAAATGCAGCAATCTTTTAATGATGACATGTTACATGATGACATGTTACATGATAACATGTAACATGCCAGTATTGTAATATTCTTACAGCTATGGTCAGAGCAGAGATTTGAAGTGTGCTTTGTCTTAAAAAAAAATCTTAAGACTAAACGGAATCAAAGCATCAGTGTCAAAGTGTCAGAGTGCGCTGGACTACTAAGTCCTCACAGAGAGCTTCTAACTCCTCTGGTCCAAGCACACAATGGCAGAAAGAGTCTAAATCCATTGGAGCCTTCCCCTGTCTTCTGGGCCATTTCATTTGAAGCCTCCTTCTGTTTTTATGGGTTTTTTTGGCAAGTTGCAATGAAAACTTCATGTTACCGCCCGCTAGCCGAAGGGAAATGTTGGTTTCTTCTATTTCACTCATTGACTCGTGTGAACAACCGTAATTTTATTTCTGTGAAATGCATGCTGTGAGGAAAGGTACCAACCAGTGTCCAGAGACTACCTAGCTGAATTTACTGAATGTTCAGAAACACTGTATCATCTGGGCATGCTGTTTCTGATTCAGTCTGCATCTCCTGTCTGTTTCACCAGCACAAGCATAAATGATATCATAGACTGAGAAAGCATTTTAAGATGGATGTGAACATATGCTTATTTTGGCATTGAAATAAAAAAATATGTGTGTCTTCGGTGGCATAACTGCACCAAGCAGAGTTGTCTTCTAGCCAATAGCTGCACCAGTAAAAGCTCCCAACAAGAACATAACGAGTGCTTGGGGAAAAGCAGGACAGTGTGATGGAAATGCTGTTCTACAGCTGGAGGTCAGTCTTCAGTACTTTATTCAGGCTTCTATACTGACTGAAGACTCTCCTCCCACTTTTAGCAGAATGAAGGTCAAGCCCCTGTTAATAGCAGGCTCCTGTGCTTACAGATGTGTCTCCAAAACGACTGCAGCAGCATGAGGCACTTCCTCTGCAGTGCACCTGCACAGGAGTTGTACCCATACAACAATAAGAAGCAGTTGGAATGACATAACTACGCTGTCATGTTGCCTTTGACATTTTTTTTTCCACATACAAAAGCTCTACAGATTCTTTCCCCTCTAATATAGCTTGTGTGCTTTGGCATTCCATCAAAGAGAAGTATGCTTCAAATAGTCTGGCTTCTGTCTATTCAGCTGTAGCTTTTTACCCATCGGGGTGCTGCAAGAGCTCAATGTCACTGGTTATTTATTGATCATTATGCAGTAGTCTCCCGCAACTGCTGGGTACTGTTGGAAGTTCATAGCACTGTTTATATTGCTTTTGTCCTCCCTAATGCTCAAGCTGAAGATCAAAGCAGCAGCGTGATAATTTTCTTCATCTACAGTAGTGGCCCATTGGTCCTTTCGCAGCATAGAGCTGTAACAAGTCAACTCTGCTGTTAGTAATGGGAGCAAAAGGGAGCCAGAATGACTATGATAAATGGCAGCTGTTATGGTCAAATCATATCCAACAAGGACTGGAGACTCAGCAATGAAATTACAGGTGTTCAAGTTAAGGTTGACTATGGAAATATTCAATAGCTTCTTTACTATTGCTCATAATCCACCATCGAAAGCACACACACAGAGTCCTCAAACTGGTCCCCAAGAATGATAAATCATCTTAAAACCCAGAAAAGCCCTATACTTGGAAATTAAGGGGTTCTACTTCCTTATTTGCTTTCAGGAATACTTCAGAAACATAAAAAGCACTGCAATGAATCAGCTCAGATTACTGGACTCTGCTCTCACACCCTGCTAAGCATTTCCAGACACCCTTCGTTTTGCTAAGGGTGGTCTCAGATTTGCTGGTCTCAGATTTGAGGGCACTCAGCCTGAGAGCATCATGTGCTGCATACGACAGGTCATAAGAATGTTAATACATCAACGAAAGGCTCAGAAGGAAAACCCAGACTTTGGCAACAAAGAGTAATACTATAAATGAAAATCAGCTATTAATTAGGAGATTTATCTGTATCCTCAGACTTGCAAAGCATAATGAAAAATGCATCAATGCATCACTATCTTTAGCTGCACACACTAAAAAAGAGTAATATCTATTCTAAGGTGTTTAAATATTGTTTGAGAGCCCAAGACACAGCCAATTCTACATAAGCAAACAGTTTTTAAAATGTTACAGCTAATGCTGTGCCTTACCTAAAACAAATCTTTGGACTCTGTGTTGTTTTATATAACTGCACCAGCATCCAGAAAATAAAGTAGTGGTCACACAGTGACGTAACTTACAAAGGGTATCTTCCCATAAAGAAGAACAATGGTTTCCAGAACTTGCAGAGGTTTTGTTGAAAAACAATTAGTAATGAAGTCTGGCATGTTTCACTTTTTACTTCTCCCAAATATGCACTAAAACTTATAAATATTGACTGTGTTTACTGTGCAAGCAAAATGCTAAGGAGCTTTATGTGAATGCAAATAAGGAAACATATTAACTGTAATTTAAAAATGCAATCAACTGCCTCAAGACAAAATAAGCAATATGTCAAAATGCAGTAAAAGATGACCTACAGATTTGGAGTTCCTTGGTTCCAGCACCAGTGAGAGCTTGTAGATATCATCCTCAGTGTGATAGAGGTCCAGGGACAGCTGTATGCAAGAAAGACGTAAAAACAGCAATATTTATTAAACTGTGTTGGATATGCCAGGCTTGTAAGCATACGTTACAAGAGATATACCTCCCACTGAAGCTAGGCAAAAGTTTTGCTACTCAGAGCTCAGGATACATGCCAAAACTGCAGGTGCAGATGCTGGGAAAGCAGCTTTTCACAAGAGCTAATGTAACTGACATTGGTGAGCACATGCTGCTGCTCACCCCTATACTGAACCGAGCAGGCACTGTACTCGAGGGCTGTCACAACCTGCATCCCAACACATTCAGTGAGAGGAGCTGGATGCTGATCTTCTTCAAAGAGGGACACTGGCAATGAAGACCACCCTTATGCAACACACTTTCTTCTAGCAGCTCGGTGGTCATGAGAGATCTCAGAGAAATCACCTAGTGAATACAAAACCTTCAGCAAAGAAGTTGTAAAAGCACTAGGCTAGAAGCACTTCAGGTTGTGTTCTGCTCAAATTTTGTTCCTGGAAAACAGTCAGCTCTGCAGCTTACTGCAGCTCTTCTACAGAGGCAAGCCAGTTTTGGCAGCAGTGCTGATACAGCAAAGTGCTCCATGAAGAGCAATTCCAGTTACTTTAACCCAGCTTGGTCTGCTCCTGATCCTCTTTCAGCAAGTAAGGCAAATTCCCTTTCAGCTTCTTTTAGATAAATGAAAGCTTTTTCTTCCATGTTTTCATTCTTTTCCCTAGAGGATTTATTGAGAAAAAAAGAAGGGGCATAAATATGCTTAAAGTAAGATGAATCTTTGTTTCACTTGGTCAGCTGGGGTCTTGCACTGATGCAGGTCTGCAGTAAATTCCTCCTTTTTTGAAGCAGTGAAGGACAAAAGTAATCAACACTGTGGCTAATGTTTTCCAATGAGAGGAAACGAACATTGCATATTTCCTGTGATCATGTCCCTACATTAATTGGCTTTGGAGTAATTGACATGATCTGAAGTTACCATCTACATTGCAAATCCCCAATTAAGCTAAGATTGAGTTAAAAGGATGTTTCCCAGCAGGCAGATAGAATTACTACTGATTAAATGACTGTGTCAGAAGGCTATTTTTAGAGAACCTGAAGTGCTGAATTAGTAACAAGCAGAAGCAGGACCAGCAACACTGTAGTACAGAACCACCTCTAGGAACCACCTTCTTTAAGGCAGGAATTTTGTTCAGAGTAAGACAGGAGACAGAGCAAACACATGGCTTTAGAGATGTCTTGATACTGCACTGTTCATTTTGTCTAGCTGTAACAGTGTACAGATTTTTGCAATTCATAATTTGGTTATGGGCACCCACGAAAGCCTGAGCATCCTGCAGTTTCCTTCACCCAGCTGTCATGCTGCTGTCACATGGGAATGTAAAGATGTGTCCTAAAAGTAGCGTAGATTCAGTAACTGCTGTAATAAATATTGTTCATGTACTTAATTATTCAGTGACTGAATTCTTAGGTTCCTTGGTGGTATAAAATAAACAGAACTTACTTGCAGCACATGATATTACCAGGTCAGGCTGGGACTGAGAGCAGAATTCCTAGTTCAAAAGGCCTTGTCCTCTTCCTGTTAAAAAGCAGTTTTCTCAGCAGGCCAGATGAGCAGGGTGTGGGTTTGGGGATGGAAAATCATTGGTATTTGCTGAGCAAGTTTGTATTTTCCCCTCCCTGAACTATCTGACCTTAACATAAGCGGCAGTCATAACTTGATTAGGCACGTGTAAGCACACAACGGACAAGGTATTGCCTAGTATAGAAGTTTCAGATACTTGCAGAAACATTACAAGCATGATGACTGTTCATTTACATAAGCTCTCATTTTATATTTTATTTACAGGTTTGCTCTGCTGGATAAAGCCTAATAGGAGTTTTCCTAGGACAACCTTCACAGCAGGTGGCAGTTTCCATTCTAATTTGACTTTCACTGCTGTCCTATGTTGCCAAGCATTTTGGTGGGGTGGTGGTGGTGGTGGGTGAGGAGGGTGGGTTCAGGAGGGTGGGGGTGTGATCAGAAATGCACAACATTTATGTGGTAAGTGGAACTTACTGAACACAAGTTAGGGAGGGTGACTTTCAATTTGATTGTTTAGATATTTCTCATTCTCTTCACTGGACTGTGCAAATGACTGGGACTTTCCAGTCATTTGCGTGTAGTTTCAGAGCAGGTTAGATAAGTATCTGTTGGGATCTAAAAATAGTGGGGGGAAAATGGTGGCACCAAATAAGTTCTAGTGCAGTTAGTATAAATACATTGTACTCTAGTTTAGGGATTGAGATCCACTTCCAATCCACAGAAAGTGATGAAACATTTACCTGCAGGCTTTTATTACATTGTGAAATAAAAGCAGTGTGGAAATAATGCACAGCATTATTACACAGTAAGGAAATCCCTTAAGCATCCTTACCAAATGTAAGTTTTGTAAGGATGAAAGTGTTGTTAGAGCTGTTCTTTCTCTCTATTGCACTGCAAAGCTTGTGAGTAGGTCCTCTTTACTACTTCTGCTTCTTAGCTCCAGGTTTCAGATGCCAGGGACTGGCACAAAACTGGGTACAGAGTCAGTGGAGCTGGAGCAAGTGTGGCTGATAAGGCAGAAAGGAGGAAGAACCACACAGACTAAGAGCAAGCATGCACTGAGTCCATCTTTATGTAACACACTCTTGCTCACCAGCAGCTGAGTCCTGGCACATTTGCTCGTCTTGCCCATATAACACAGACTCATTTACACATGACAAGGGAGGACTTGCATCACTAGAGCTCCCTCTCAGCTTTTGCAGTGTCCTATGCAGATGGCCTGAAGTTTACTACCAAGCCCTTGCCCCAGCTTTTAAGCCAAACTCTCATTTCATAGCTCTTAACACAGTCTTCCCAAACACAGAATCATAGAATCATAGAATGCTTTGGGTTGGAAGAGACCTTAAAGATCATGTAGTTAAATACCCCCTGCCACAGGCATGGCCACCTTCCACTAGTCCAGGTTGCTTAAAGCCCTGTCCAACCTGGCCTCGAACACTGTCAGGGAGCAGCAACAACTTCTCAGGACAACCCGTGCCAGTGCCTCAACATCACCATTTTCAAACCACTTGAATGTATCAGCTTCCCCAGAGTGGATATGGCTCCACCATCAAGAAAAGAAAAAGCAGGGCAAATGCCTACATGGCCACAAAATACTAATTTTATCTTTTTGTGCAAGTTCTTGTACTAGTAAATCAACACCCAATGACTTATTTGTCAAGCAAGCACAGGCCAGGCTGTTAATACTTGCTAAGCGTGTTGCAAAAGGCAGCACTGCAAGGGATGGAGGCCAGGCAAGAGATTTACACATTGCTTATCAGGACAAAACACATACTAAAAGCTTGCCCAGATAGAAGCAGCTTAATGGAAAAACAGCCAAAGTGAACAAATAGTTGGGTCAGCTGATTCACAAGCAAATGAAAAGCACTCTACACATCTATACATATTTACTAGTTTTGAAGGGGAGTTTCTCTAAGTAAGTTAAAGATGAGAAAAATTTTTACAGTTTACATTAGAGAACGAAGACCTAGCAATAAGTGAAATAATTATTTCTTCAGGCTCTGGAAACAGGATGACTTTGGCAGCAAGGGAGGCTAAATCTGTTAAAAGACCATTTGCATGTAGCAAGGTCAACTATTTTTAGTTGGCAGTTCTTGTCAGCTTTGGGCTGCAACACTAGCTTTTCTTCTCTTTCTCTGACCTCTACCTATAATGTAAAACTTTCTTATTAACAGAAAGATGGACAGAAACATTTAAAGAGTAATGACTTAAATGGCAGATGAACACTGTAAAAAAAAATTCTATTCATACATACAAATGAGGAAACCCCTTACATACTAGAATCAAAATGAGAATATTCATTTTATGATATGTACCAAAAGTCTGGTCTAGGAATTTTTTGTTGATCTTTGATTTTTATTTTTCGAGGAGTCACCATCTTAAATCAAATTGCCACACTATCAGATGCACTTGACC
Organism: Coracopsis vasa; assembly: GCA_026283785.1. Classification (NCBI taxonomy): domain Eukaryota; kingdom Metazoa; phylum Chordata; class Aves; order Psittaciformes; family Psittacidae; genus Coracopsis; species Coracopsis vasa. The sequence continues at coordinate 17,596 of JANHGB010020195.1, forward strand.
CATAACTACACTTCCAGTGATTACTATGAAGACAGAATTATCTTGGAGATGTTTTAGGATACCTACAGCTGTCTACCTAGGATACCCATGGCTGTCTCCATCATTACTAAAAGGTACCACCATGGAATCATGCTAATTGGTAAAAGCAGCACAAATTAATTTTAGCCCATGATCAGGTCTGGAATCAACACTGCAGAATGTAACTTCATTATTTACAATCAGATGGGCTCAGCTGTAACCACAGTCAGCAGAGTTATATTAGGAATGGATACATCAAAGTATTTCACGTAAGTGAAAAAGTAATGGTCATGTACTCAATTATCAAAAAGGGGACTGAAAATTAATTCCTTTTAGCATTGTCAGTCACAGCTTTAAAAAAACACATGGTTTATTCAGTCTTTTTGAAATCTCACTTTGTTTTGAAATATGACCTTCAAATCCTTATCTGTAATTCGTATGTGCAAGTTTCAAACCTCCACAAATGTAGCCAATGCCAAGGGGGGAGGAAAGGAGAAATAGTAAGGGTTGGAGGGATTGTTTAGGAACATGTAAGAGCATTTTTTTTTTTTACTGGATAGAAAGAGTACTATGTCGCACATGAAGCATAGTGGAGCCAGAACAGAGTGATGCCCAACTTGGAATTCCACTTGTGTGTCCATGTCAACACATCACCTGATCTTTGCACAGAAGACATAAGCCTCAATTCTAACTGCTCAGAACTTAGTTTTAACTTCTCCTAGCACAAATACAGCCCTCTTTCTGTCATCCATAAAATAACTAATGTATAACAACCCTGTTGCTGCTTCCAGCCATCACAAACTACAGTAATGAAACTCTTTGTGCACTTGTTTCTGTTTTGTATTCTCTCCCTTTTCTTTTACAAAACTGGGATAAAAATGTGCACTTATCTCTATAGATACGAATATTCCTACTGACATTCAACATCTGAATAACAGAAATTAATGGAAACATGCTCAATACTTACGGTTAGCAGGTTAATTAAATCCATATTAGGCTCTAAATGATGAGAGGCAGTCTGCAGGGAAACTAGTTCACTCAAGGTGATGGAAAGCTGTTGCATTTTCACTATGTTAACTTTGTTCTCATCTATCCAGTCAGGAAAAATGACATGGACAGCAATCAAGTCTTTCAAATGAACTCCTAAAATAGGAATTTTGAAGCCAACACAGTCAGCAAAAGCCTTGCGGTAGTTGCAGTAGTTTCCATTGGAAGAGACCAGCTCTGTCATTTCGTTCCAGTCCTACAAACAGCCAGAGAAACAAGTCTCTGTGAAAGCATTCATAGAATTTCCTTAATCTGGTTTAAATGAGCACAGTTCATGTCAGGGTAACGACAGTGTTAGTTTCCTCTCTGGCACAGGCAATCAAGCAGAGGATCTCCATGAGCCGATCCTTTTCCACCAAGAGCAATGCAACCAAAGTGCCCTTGTGGATGCCCTGCCATGATCCAAGTATTGTGCTGGTGAGACACCTGCACTGCAGAATCCATCAGACCTCAGAGAGGTGATGCGCTGCTTAGTATCTCTATATTCTGGAGTCCACCATACCTTTGTGACTTCTGAAGAGAGATGAGAATGAGTTTCTTTCAGACGAGAAATAGAGCTGTGGCTTAGACCTCCCACAACTGCCATCAGTGTGTTGAAGTTCTGGAGTTGAAGGAGCTTCTGCAGGAGAGATTGATCATGGATATTTAAAAGTAAAGGAAATATATGTGGCAGCTATCTCATGTCACACACAACAAGCTAAAGGAAGGAGACAATCTGTCACTGCTAAAGTAGAAATAGTTAAATCAGGAGACTTAACATAACGGTTCAGCATTTCTTTATTTAATTAGCTTAGGTCCACAAGAAACACACAGTAGTGACAGCTGTCAACTAGAATACAACAAAGAAAAATTACTTTACAGTTATGTCTGCTAGTCAAAAAACACAGATATACCATATGTGAACAAATAACGTACAGTGATGTTGAACAGGCTATTCACTGAGGAAACAGCACAAAGAGCATCCAGTTCATTTGTTTACTGCAATCTCAATTTATATTACTGCTTCATACTGGAACAAAAAGACTCATATGCAAGACTTACCTGTGCAACATTGATAAACTTTGTGATTACTTCTGCCCTTTGCTGGGGTGTTGGTTTGCTGAGAACCATGAGCTGGACCCATTTGGAGATACCATTAAATAAAGCAATAGATCTCTCCAAAGTAAGATTGTTCTCCAAGCAGCCATGGATCACATAGCTTTGGTAGTCTGTGAACTAACAAAGGGAAGGCATTTTCGTAAAAAAGTGGACAACTTTAGAATAAAATTGAAACTGATTCAATTTTTTTTCCTGCTCCTCTTGTTTAGAAAATGACAAAGACTCAGGGTCAGCAGACCCTGCTGCAGCTCTGTCACTCTTCACATGAGCTTGAACTGCATCCCAAGCAGCTAACTGTGCACCTATTTTCTTTCTGTTACGTAAAAAGTCTGTTTCACAAGGAGCTACTTCTGATAAATCTTGCTTGTTTTGATGTTATGGTTATGCCCTGTGCGTTCATGGACGTGGCTCTACATGGGAGAACTATGGCTCCCAAGAATTAAATTTCCCTAAATGTTTGAAAACATTTTTCAGCTGTCCCTTAAAGACAGATTTTCAGAAGCTTATGACATAACTTCAGCTTGCTAGCAGTGTCAGCCAACACACATTTCTTGGTCTTCTAGCTTATCAAAAATTGCCTGCTAGAAGACCATATGATGACATACATGCTAACACAGAAGATACTTGTCTCAGAACTGCAGATATACAGTATTTCAGTGTTCAGTTACTTTAAAATGTTTTCTGTTACGTTTAACACCCCCCTTCCTTCTCCTCCATCCTTTTCCCCCCATATTTTTATTAAATAGATAAAACCAAAGACAGGATTCAGACTAATCGTATTCTACAGTTACATAGCCTTGAGATAACAAATAGTAAAAGATTCATTAACTGTAATTGGTTGCAGAGAAACACCTGATACTGCAAAATTCAAGCCAAAGAATTAACAAATTAGAAACAACAAGGGAAAAAGAAAATTGATTGCAGGTCTGAGTTTTATTTCTGGAATTCCCAAAGGAATTAAAAGATATCTTAAGTCTAGCTAGAAATCCGTGCCATTTTTCTTGTTCCTCCCTCCTTGTTTAGGGTTAGTCTTGCACAGATCACGGTAGGGTGTTTTCCCATGATTTGAAGTCTAGAGTAATAAACCTTTGAAAGTTACTAGATGATGTCAAAAGTGATTCTGTTTAGACTGGTCTCAGCTCCTCATTGATCTCTCTTTCCTTCCTCCCTTGAAACAAACAAAAAACCTCATATATTTTTCTTAGTTTTGTAGTTCCATTTCTTTCATGCTCCTAAACATTTTTAAAAGTCTCTTTTTTTTTTCTGAAGAGAACTTGTCATCTTGAGCACTTACTGCTTCCATTTGCCACCAGAAACAGTGGTATCATGACCTTTTTGTATGGATATTTGCCATTAGAACTCAGCATTTCTTTTGGCATTTGGATTACTCATTTGTTTTGTTTTAGCATCTACTTTAATTTTCATCTATTTTTGCCTCTTGTTCATGTACAATTCTCTATGAAAAGAAGCAACTGTATCTGAATTTTCCTCAGTGCCAATATGGGAAAATGAGGAAAGAGAAGCTGTGCAGTTTCCATTCTTTCATTTTTCAAGACCCAATTGGCGAAGAGTCTGAGGAACATGATCTGTCTCAAAGTTGACCTTATTTTGGGCAGGAGGTTGGCCTAGAGACCCTTCCAACCTGAATTATCTTCTGATCTTAAGCTGGAAAATGAAAGGACAGTTTCTGAAGAAGTAGTTGGGAAGAACAGAGACTACAGAAGGACTATGTGTATTTCAGACTCTTCAAAAATCATTCATTGCAAAGACTCTGATATTTACTGAAAAGTAATTAACTATTTTCTCAGAGGAAAAAACAAACCAAACCAAACCTGAAGACTTTGAACACTAATATTAGTTTAATCAATTGCTGCAACACATGGTTGCAGTGGCTTTTAGCAGTAATTTTTGCCTAGTATTTCTCAAACTCCCCCCTAAACTTCTGTTACTAAAAGCATCAGTCATAAAAAAGATCAAGGAAGTGCTGGTACAGCCATGTCTATGTACAGCATATGAAGGATTATAATGATATGGAAATGTAGAGGGGAAAAAAGTGATAAATGTTAAACCATGTGAACACTCTTTAAGGACAGGCTCCTAATTGCAAATGACAAAGCTGTGGGCTTACAGAAATTCTCCTGAAAGATTTATGCTCCAGAAAAGTAAGATGTTCAGCTAGCTCAATGGGCTCCAGATGGTCAAACAGCAGGCAGGCTTTTCCTTTCTTGGAAACCTTCTTTCTCTGTGTAACTCTTCTCATCCAGTCATAGGAAGGACTGCAACAGAAAAATAGGTATAATTCTCAGTTCTGCTTGGGTATATGTTAGCGTAGCCCACAATTTGCACACATAGTGTAAAATTACTAAAAGACAGACCATGAGCTTTCTGATCTGTGACATCCAGTACATAACAAACATTCAAACTAGCACCATTCAGTTGCATAACAGAAGATAAGAGTTTCAGAGGCGTTTCTGCAAATGATAAATAATAGCAAGTTTCTATCTGAACACAGATGATGTTCTCTATGATACAGGAAGTCATAATTAAAAGATTATTTGGAAATAGAAGAACAGGTCACACCAAATTCTGATACAAAATAAAAGAAAGACTTGAATAAGATCAAGCATTAATTTTTACTCTGTAAAACCACAGGTCTATGAAATAACGGAACAACAGAAACAGTCAGTCAAATAGCTAACAAAATAGGAAGTGGGCGGACAAAAAGGCAAATCATTTGCTTGCAAGAAATGGAATAATTTCTACCCATATACAGAAAAAGCACTTCAGAGAGCAGAAAGTTTGCTAATAATATTTTAAACTGAAGATTTAAGAGACAATATTTATGTAATTTCACTGGTACTGTTCTTGCAGGAAGTCTTGCGAACTTCATTGAGATTAATAGTGCTGTCCTTTCAGGTTACTATGCCATTTTTAAATAAGGAAAAATCACTATGCATATGCCACATTTTGAAAGAAAACCTACAAAATCAGGTGAGATACAAAAACCTGTCTGGTGATGTTTAAAAGGTAACTTTCATTTCAGAGTGTCAAGGAAACAGTAGCGTAATCATTTTGATGCAATAAAACTACAAATGTGAATGCTAAAGTTTATCCAGTTAAACCATAGAAGTACACAGAAAGCCATCAAGAAAAATGAAAAAATTAACAGGTTACTGATGAGAGAACAAAAAAGCTTCTCTGAGAAAATGCAAGATTTACACAACATGCAAGTCACTGCTTTACTTGTCATTCTGTATGAAAAATTATAGGAAAAAAGTAATATTAATCACTTAATTGGCACTAGCTTTGTCAGGAAAATTATTCCTTTCCCATTTATGTTAAAAAAACTTACCCACAGATAAGAATCATTTCCTTACTGTGACTCCAACTAGAATCTCAAATTTGTAGGAACTTCAAATATAGAAGATAATATAATTTTTTTTTGTAACTGCTTTTTTTGCACTCAAGATGGCCCTTAGCACTTTTATATTTTGCACTGAACTAGAATTCTGCTGTTACAGAGAGGAAGATGTTTAAGGTCATGACATCCTTACATGCTGGAGATATCAATGAGGTGGATATGATCCTCATATCCAAGCTTGCTGGCTACTTCTCGAAACTCTTCAGTCAAACGAATCAGCCCAAGATCCAAGTTAAACTCTGCAGGAAATTCCAAAATCCAGTATCTGAAATCCAAAGACAGCAGTTAAGACATGCCCAGGGATTCAGCTATAACATTCAGTGTCTGTATATATATGTACATACATTTCATTTAATAGGACTTAGAAGTATTTTAGACCCACTGGTCTTTGGACAGAGAGGGTAAACTACCTTAGCCTGTTGCTTCTGTAATTCTCTGTGACACTGAAGTGGCAAAAGCCGCTTTATCTTATAATTTCCTTTGGTTAACCTACCACAGCACAACACAGCAGCATTGTACTGAAATGCAGAATATAAGTGTTGTCTCAGGTGCACAAAACAAAAGGCACACACACATGTTCTGATTCAGGCTGCCAGGACAGCCAAATGACACTTGCACTTAGCCCTTGTCCAAGTGACACACTGTCTGTTCAGAAAAGATTTTTCAGTGAAAATGAAAACATGAATTTGAGTGGCAGTTTTACCGTGATAACCATGTAAATAAGATGTCTCCTCTACTATTTAAGTAAGGTATGGAAAAGGCTTCATTAGTCCTGCTTTCAATGATTCCCCCTGCCTTCACAGTGATATAACCTAGTCCAGAGGAAGGAGGAAAAATGTTCAAGGGAAGCACGTTATGTTAACTTAAAAGTTCACACTTTCTCTTTTATGGAGAAAAGTTCCTACACAAGCACAGCCTCACACATGGAAGACTTTCCATACAAATGAGGTCAGAGACAGTCAGTGCAAGGATCGGAACATACTCAACCTGTAATGGTCAAATAGTTGAACTGACATCACTAACACAGTCCTGTCACCACAAATTGTGTAGGTATTGTGTAAATTGAAGTTGACAGCCCAGAGACAATCTTCTCTACCACACTAGATTACATCTGGGAGCAAAATACGTCTCTCGTCTACATGGCACTGAACTAGTCTCTTCCTAAGAACTGTCACAGTCAAACACCAGGTAAATCATAGCACAGATTCTCAAATGGCTTTTTAGCTCAATGTAGTTAAGTGTCTTAAAGGCTGAATGGCTCAACTTAATTGTTTTCAAATCAGAGAAATTCATTCTTCACTATGGACTGGAGATCAAGTGAAAAAAATCCCAAAACAACAAAAACAAACAAACAAAAAGCAAAGCTTTGTATTTTTCTATTTCCATGGTTTAATTTCAATATTTACAAAAAGAAAGCACATTGATGGTATTCACAGAGGCATAAAACCAAAATGCTAGAGGGTCAGAAGCATGCTTACCTCATGAAATAACAGATTTTTAATCTGAATTCATTGCAGTTCTCCCCATTGGCATCTCTATATGTATGCTAGTTAAAGAAAGTTTTGTGTGCCTTAGTTCGGTAATGATCTTTTTAACCACAGAAGACTCTAACACTAGGCCAGCTGAATAAAAATCAGTATCAAACTTTTCTACTTGAGATAACCACAGTATGTTCTCATATTTCATTCACTTTTGTAGCATCTTAGGGGACAAAAACCATTTTCTGGCTGCCACTTCATTTTTTGCCCTAGCAAAAATGCTTCTATTCTATTATTCTGAATATTCTGCTGAAGGTTCGCTGCTAGCTCTGGCTAACCAAATGTGATAATAGTTATGATTACTGAATTCCCTGAGAGGTGCAAATGACACGCAGGTGCTTAGCTACCACTGAAAGTTCACAGTAGTCAAAGGCCAGCCCACCATGATACATTTGAAAAGTTATATCTTGGCCACATATATCCACTAATTCAAAGTTAATGCAAGCATGCTTGTACATATGCAGAAGGTCTACAAGCAGAAGCATAAAGCTCACAGACTTCCAACTTTTAGGTTGAAAAAAATTCACCTCCAAACCTTTTGTCACTGATTAATTGACACATTTTTACATGCAGTAACAGAAACAATCTGCTTTTGACATTATAATATTGATTTCGGAGACTTTGTGAAAGGATATGTGGACAGAAGCTTGCCAGCCAGCTCTGTGGAAGGCAAATACCACCGGTGCATTAAAAGAAAAGTTCTTGGCAAAGGGCTGGAGCACCTATTTCCTTTGTCATCTGCAAAACAGAAACAGTTAACCACATCATTCATGAACAGAGAGGAGCTTTTATTCTTTAAGTGGAGTCAGATAGAAAGATCAAAAGTGGATTTGTTGGTTTATTATCTACCAAATAGGTAGGAAATAACACCAAAGCACAAAAATGCTCCTTTAAGAGTAGTTATTTCAGATTGTAGTGCTAGCTACTTTAGGGGGAAAAAACCTGAAACAGTGCAGATAATGGGCCATAGCTAAAAAAAAATAAATCCCAGGGCAGGGACAGCACTATTCTAAAACTTATACAAAGAGACTGGCAGTAATCCAAAGAAAGAACTCAAAATTAACCCACCAAAAGTGTGGGGATTTATGTACAACCATTTCCAAGATGTGTTTTAGTGCAGCTTTGTAGCTTTATGCTAACAATTAGATTGTTAAAAAAGGGATCCGCCTCAACTAATTCAATGTCAAAGCAGCATCTCACATCTGTGCCCAGGGCCCCATCTCCAGCTGCTTTACATACCAATGTGTCTTTGTGATATGGCCACTGAAACTACAGAAAGAGTCATTCCCTGGCAGGCTAGTTGACCATCAGCCCTCCTCATCATCTGCAATCTCGGATTAATCTCTGCATGTCACTCTTTTAAAAGACAGTGGATTGCATGCATGTGTGAAACAGGAACAACACAGGCAGTACACTTGTCAAGAGAGTTTGTGTACAAGGAAGAGAGGCATGATTTCCAACAGACAATAAGTATATGGGCTCTGATAATACTTTCATTAGGATTTAGAACAACAGGTTTGATTATGGTCTATAGAAATGCATATACAGGGATCCACTACATTCAGTAGCAAGACCCATTTGTCCCTCAATTATTTAATCTCTCTCACCTTTAGATATTTGTTTCTTTCCACAAGGGAAAACAATTAATACCTCATTCCAACCAAAAGCTGTCCTGCATTTCAAGAGAATCTAAATGTAGCTTTGTGAATTAAGGCCCCATTTCAAACTATTTAAGACCATCCATGAACTCATCTGACTACAATGTGACATACATCATGAATAATGGTGCTATGAATCAAAGTCTATTTCATCACTTCTTTTCCTCAGACCTGGTACATCAGAGTCTAACAAGAGTAAAAGATTACATGAGCCTTAAGTCATAGTCATGTCAATTATTCCATGATGCTTCAGAAAACCTTTCAAAAAAATGACTGGTCAGAAATGCAGCTGTGTAACCACTTAAGACAAAAATCAATGCCAGAAATAACTCCTTGAATAATTCAACTAAACACTTCTCTTGGTGAAGGCCAGCATTTTAAAAACCACTATACTCACCATTGTGCATTATCTGTATTACAAATATTTAATACAGTATGCATGTGATTAAAATTCTGGCTCATGTGATTCTGCTCCAAAATGAAACATGGAAAACTTTACAGAACAGAAATGTTGTTTGCCAAAGGAAAGACTGGCTAAATCAGAGAACAGCAGGGGTTATATTATAAGGTGAATTTCAAGAACGGCAAAGTAAAATGTTGAAAACTCATACCAAACATTTCAATACAAGTGTTCAAAAGCTCATCCAAAGTTGCAGCCTTCCCAAGTGTGTTTGACCCCATTGTCCTTTAGTCGTTGTCAAAAAACAAGGGACATTTTCATCAAGTGGAATGCTGCTTCTTCAGCTGCACAGCTTTTTCACTTTAATTTGTAGGTTGTGTTCTTAGCTGGACTTCAGGGAAAATCTGGAGAAAGTAAAAGAAATCATAACTATGTGGAAGACTTATCAGGATGCAATGTTTACAGTTCAGCTAATCTTTTTTGTAAACTGGTTTTCCACCACATGATACAAAGCATGTGAGATTGTTGTAAGCTTCCCCTACTGTCCAGGTTTCGACAACTACATTCCAGCTTGTGTTTTTAAGTGTTGTCCAATTGTTTGTCCACTAGCATAAAATAAATCTATAGCTAGGGTCATAAACCAGAAACCAGATGGTAAATGGGGACACGCATGTACAATGACGCACATTGTGTTCAGGTCATTTTATTTACACTTGATAAGTCGCTTTTTGTTAATAACACTGCTTTTATGTTTTTAAGCATAACTGTTACTTTTTTTTCTCTAAGGTTACGGGTTCATGGTAATGCTAATGGTCTTAATTGGCACAGACTGCATAAAATGTTTAATGGAGTTCACAGCAAACATTAAACTAGGAGGGGATTTTTCAGAGAGCCTTAAGATCAGTCCCTACAGCTTTTTAAAATAAATCTCATGGTAGCTGACCACTCACAGAAAGATGAGCTCACACAGAAACTTCTAAATTGTATCACAAATCTACTACGCATTTAATTATCAAATATCCATTTACCTGAAGATGCACAAAATACTCTATTACAAGTTTACTCTCTGTACAAGAGTACCTTCTTTCCTCTTTCAGTTATAGCAGCCTTCCAGTACCTGAAGAAGGCCTACAAGAAAGCTGGACAGGGAGTTTTTACAAGTGCATGTAGTGATAGGACAAGGAGGAATGGCTTTAAACTGAAAGAGGATAGGTATATATTAAATATTAGGAAGAAGTTCTTCACTATAAGAGTGGTGAGACACTGAAACAGGTTGCCCAAAGAAGTCACGGATGCCCCATTCCTGGAAGTGTTCAAGGACAGGTTGGACGGGGCTTTGAGCAACTTGGTCCAGTGGAAGGTGTCCCTGACCATGGCAGGTGGGTTGGAACTAGACTGTTTTTAAGTTCCCTTTCAACCCAAACCATTCTGTGACTCTATGACAGACCTAGCTTCAAAGTCCTGCAGGGCTCAAGCTGCTCTAAGTATGCAAAAATGTTTTGCTTGGAAAATCCTCAAAAGATACCATTCAGTGAAAGATACAAGTCTTAGGAGGAATGGCTGAAGGAACTGGGGTTGTATAGCTGGAGAAAAGAAAGCTCAAGGGAGACCTTATCCTTCTCTGCAACTACCTGAAAGGAGGTTGTAGTGAGGTGAGGGTTGGTCTCTTCTCCCAAGTAACAAGCAACAGGAAAAGAGGAAATGTCCTCAAGTTCCACCAGGGGAGGTTTAAATTGGATATTAGCAAAATGTTCTTCATCAAAAGGGTTGCAAAGGATTGGAAGAGGCTGCTCAGGGAAGTGGTTGAGAAACCATTTCTGGAGGTATTTAAAAGATGTGTAGATGTGGCGCTTAGAGACATGGTTTAGTGGTGGACTTGGCAGTGCTAGGTTAATGGCTGGACTCAATGATCTTGAAGGTCTTTTCCAACCTAAGCGATTCTATGATGCTATACTACTATTTTTAGATGGGTTCCTGCAGCCAAGTTCCTTATGGTCCAATCCAACAATGGATTTAGACATGACACACTTTTTCCTGAAGCTGACAGAAGGACCCTACAGGAAATAAGCACAGCTCACTGAGCCTGGTGTTTCTACAAGTCAATGCGCGCACTATTCTGCAGCCCAGGTCAGCCAACAGGAAACATGAGCAGAGAGGTGCAATCATTCAATCCTGCACCATTTCTACCTTCCTCCTAGCTTAAAGCAAGCCCTTTCTTCTCTCTGAGCTTGGTGGTGCAGAACCCCCTCTTGAAGGAACACATCTGTCTTTCCAGGAATCTTGCAGAGCTCTTATTTGCCATGAGTTAGGGGAAAACTGTTCCTTTCACAAAACAGTAAGTAGTCAGAGTACTCACTTAAGAAAAAGAGGAAGGTGGGTACACAGCAGATTTGAACGCATGCTTAGCATTCTAGCAGAAAACATCCTAACAATTATCTCTGGGGCTAAGCTGGGCAGCCTCAACCCCTCCTGCTAGAACTGTGTCGTCACACAAGAACCAAAGTTGTCTGAAGTAGACCAGAGAGGGAATACAGGGAGATTTGTCTCTCTAACCTGATGGTCAGGCCACATGTGAGCCAGGGTTGCCTATGTTCAGTGTTTCTTCCCAAGACTGTTTATGTATTTGAAGTGAAAAAGTAAGCAGAACATGTGCTTTGTTTACTTGCTTTGAGAGTTAGCCACCAGCTAAGCACTGTTTTTCAAGATCACAACTCTGTTCTTTGCCACCTTTTGCTAGAATCCCACTTTGTGTATATTTGTCCTTTTTGACCATCCCCAAATCCTTCTCTAAGTTCTTAAATTACTGGCTTGATTTTTCATGGAGGCAGCTATTTAGCTTTTCCAACTTCAGCAGACTTAGGATTTTTAGAAGAGAAAAATGTAATACATTTTACATTGGCTATTAAAAGATATTTTTTACTCAGCTCTTTGAAAATACAACTGAGAAAAGCTGTTGCATTTTCTGCATATCCCTTGAAAATTACTGAGCATGAAATGTAGGGGGGAAGAGATTTGATGTGGCTTTTCAGTTTTGTTAGAATTACCACCCTCCATAATATATAACATAGGAGAGTACAATCTGTCTTCTGCTGGAAACACTATAGAGGTAGCCATATAGTAATTAACAAGTAAAATTGCAGGATTCTTTCTAAATTATATGACAACTACTTAGGTAGTTGCTAGATCTAGGTATCTAACTAGTAGATACCTAGATCCTGATGTTACAGTTCTACTCCCTCAAACAGCCCATCTGACCAATAAGGGGTTTTATTCTCCTAATGCTTCTAAAAGAAGAATAAAATGTTTCCACTGGAGAAAGAACTGGTGGACTGGGGCTAAGCTACATACCTACAGTTCAGCAAAACTCTGATATCACATCTCTTGACTGCAGACTCCAACAACCACATCCATTACATCATTATTTATATAATTAAGCACTGCTGTTCTACTACAACAATAAACATCTTGTCTTTATCATGCCACAGTGGTATCCAACCACATCACCAGGTCTAGTGATGGGTGAGCAAAATACAACTATAAATTTCATTGACATAAATTAAATAAATTATATTCTGATAGTTCAATACAAAAGAAGCACAAATAGAAAAAAGAAAATAAAATCATAGCAGAGCTTTTCAACATGTAAAGAATTAAACACTTTTGAAATAAGCAGTTACTATTAAAAAACCGATTGGCAAAGGTGCAGTCAGACTTCCAAATAAAGGTAACCTAGAAAATTTCTGCCCTCAGGTGCTTCTCAGCATGTCTGAAACATCTCATTGCCATCCAGCTGTTTTAGGAGGATTCAGGAAAGCCAGATAAGAAAAACAGCTCACTCAATGAGATCACAGTGAATTATTGCACACTACAATATATCTTTTTTTTTCTTTTTTTTTTTCTTTATGATAGGATTATCAATCCTATTGGGTTTACTGCGGTTAAGAGAGGCTATATTAAGGACACAGGAGACATACAATCCTCCACAGCCACCCATTCTCATTTCTTAATCAGGCCACTTGAAATTACAGTCTCCACTGCAAGTCTTGCTGGTAACCTGCCACATGCTGGGAAGAGATTTCAGGGTGACACTCAGGGATGGGTGAAGGCTAGGGCAGTAGGAATACGATCAATATATACCTTAGCACTTCCTCAAAGCCTAAGGCTCTGTCTAAAGGACCCCCTTCATTTAGGTAATATTCCTGTGAACCATGGCATGATATCAGTCATGTCATAGAATCATAGAATAGTCAGGGTTGGAAAGGACCTTAAGATCATTCAGTTCCAACCTCTCTGCCATGGGCAGGGACATCTCACACTAAACCATGTCACACAAGGCTCTGTCCAACCTGGCCTCGAGCACTGCCAGGGATGGAGCATTCACAACTGCCCTGGGCAACCCATTCCAGTGCCTCACCACCCTTACAATAAAGAACTTCTTCCTTATATCCAATCTAAACTTCTCCTGTTTAAGTTTCAACCTGTTATCCCTTGTCCTATCACTACAGTCCCTAATGAAGAGTGTCTCCCCAGCATCCTTATAGGCCCCCTTCAGATACTGGAAGGCTGCTATGAGGTCTCCACGCAGCCTTCTCTTCTCC
>JANHGB010020197.1:0-16448 GCA_026283785.1 Coracopsis vasa
TTATCTCTGTAATGTCCGTTCCAGCTTTATGCCACAGTCTCCTTACAGGAAGAGAGTGAGTGTTGATTAAAGCAGTACAATCATTTATAACACCAGTATAATCCAGTAAATGCTGAACTGGTCGCATGTTTCAAAATACACCTTAACAAATGTATTGAAATCAAAGCATAGTTAAAGGTTAATTTGAAAGATAACAGGGTAAGAATACATATTAATATACAAAACCACCATTAGGTTGCTGTTCTGCAAAATTCATAGTTTTAAAAGGCAATTAGTGTCCGGGATTTTATCATTCACCTGCAATTTATTTAGTTAACCAACCTTTCAGGCTATTAAATTCACCATTCTTTGAAATCAGATATTAAACATCTCCTGAACCTCCTGCAATATAGTCACCGGTCCTCAAAGTGATGCAATTGCATATCTCAGTGCTCATAAAAAATAGCAGTTCATTTCTCCTCTCTTGACTGAAGAAGAATCTGGAAATACAGATTCTAGTGTTAAAAAAATAGAAAGGCAGGAAAAAAGCCCAGAATATCTTATCTTTAGAACTGGTGATATTTAAAGGAATCCCATGATTTGGAGATCTTGACTCATATTCATATATAGCTGGGATAAAGAAAATCAAGGTCTTTCTGGGTTTTGTATATTAATATTATATCTATAAAACAAAGGTGTAATTTTGGTGTTCACCAACATAATGTACCTTGTTCAGGTAGGTAATAAGTATGAAGGTGTAAATGTTTCAGCTTAAACTAGGAGTAAAATAGCATTCATAGAGTTCGAAACCTGATTGCTAGTACATGCAAAGATATGTGGGTCATTATTACTGCTCCCCATTGGTTATCTTTACACAAGAATGGCAGTGCATGTTGTCATCGTATCTTTGTTTTGTTGTATATTAATCAATATATAATCCTATGTATATTAATTGTTCCTACTTCTTGTCCAGCCTAGATGAAGATGAGGAATCAAAGGACTTACTTAGCATACATGCATGCAAACATCTTGATGGGATTGGGAAAGAAATCTTTTTAAAACTTAGCAATAACATCTATATAAGAGTGAAATTTCATCCTCATTCAACTATCATTCAATAGTGCTAAGAAGATAGTACAATACAACCACATTTTTCTTCAAGAAAGTCTAGAGAGGTTTGAATAGCATATATTAATGAATCAGGATTTCAGAACAGAACTTGGTTCTTTCATTTCTTTTAATATCTTAGAACCACTCTATACATAACAGTGTGCTTCAACTGACTTTACCTGTTTTACCTACCCTCAAAACCAAGCTCCAGGAGTCAGAGATCTCCTCTCTCTAAGTATTTGCATTCACTGCAGAGGGAATAAATCATAAGTCAAAGGAGCATTTCTCTCCACTGACCACAGAGAAGGCTGGGTGCCTTACTTTCTTACAGCTGAAGTTAAGTGAGATTAAACATTCCTTCTCTCCATATACACTTAAAAATATACTAAAACTTTTCTTAAAAAAAAAAATAAATCCAAAGATGTCCTTAGTCTACCATATGTAGTAGATAAACTAGTCCAGAGCAGATATCATAAATCCAGAGCTAAGTAATTATTCTTTCCCATGCACTTTAATTCACTTTGGAAGTTCCACAGTTAAAGGTTCTTTTGTGGTTTATAGCTCAAAGCAGAGCTTGTTTCTCAGTGATAAACACAGATGTTTCTCATAAACAAAGTCACAGTAATTAAAATTTGAGTAAAGATCAGACCTTTCTATGAAGCTAAAAGCAATTCACAATAATGGGTTACATTCAAAAGTACTTCACTGCACTTTGAAGGGCTGCAGAGCCCCAGTCCAACACCTGCTGCCAGCGCCTGCCCAGGCAGATGTTTGAGATCCATCGCACAGGGCACAGGTTGTCTGGAACTGCTCCCCCAGCAGGGCAAGCTGCAGCGCTGGCTCCTACGTTGCCTCAAGCTCTTTGCTCAGCTGAAGTTAGACTTGGAAGAATTGCTTACCAACTCTACCAAACTTGAAAGCTACTGCTTGTGTTTGAGATCCAAAGAAGTCTTGTGGGATAAAAACTTCATTGCTTTTTCAAAACACGTTAGCTAAATAGAAACTGCGATTTTACCTTCCAAAGTTGCCTTGTTTATATGTGCAAAAAATCAATTCTACAACATCACTGCTTCTACTCATCCAGTCTCACATTTTACATGGAAAACAGATGCTGTCTACCACTTCCTCACATAAGGACAACTTTGTGGCTTAACAATCAATGTCTTAAATAAGCAATTTCAAGAGGTCTGCTGTCAGGGGCACCTTTGGTTTTACGATTCACCTACTCAGTTACTTACAGTAATTACAGAAAATAGACCTTCAGTCTTCACAAGGTTTCCAAATCTATTCAATTCCATTTTAGGTAATGCAAGAAACTAAGTAAGTATATCACTAAATACCTGCAATGACTTTCTTGCGTCATCCAATTGCAAATCTAATAGGGATCTCCTTTCTTCCATGCATCCTGCCTCTTGACTGTGGTTGTGTGATGGGTGGATTTTCACACTGGTTTCCCCACAAGTGCACTGTACACAGTTCTGTTCAGCTATAATAGGGGTAAAAACTCATCCACTGTTACCTTAAAAACTCTCAGCCCAGGCTGATTTTTAAGGAATGTGTGGGTACTTCTGGTCTGATTTGGAAAAAGGACATGGGACCTCCAGGAATGGGCTCAGGTCTGTGCATCACAGAAATCAGTGTCATGGTGAAAGTACCTAGACATCTTTACTGGGTCTGACTGGGATGGACTTAACTTTATTTATAGTAGCCTGTATGGTGCTGTATTTCAGATTTGTGACCAAAACAGTGTTGATAACACAGCAGTGTTTTATCTATTGTCGAGCAGTGCTTGCACAGTGGCAAAGCCTTCTACCCCACCAGTGACTAGGAATGAGTAAGAATCTAGGAGGAGACACAACTGGAACAGTTTTTCCTGCTTTTGCCCTTCCAGTTCTCTTCCCAATCCCACTGCAGGGAAGTGGGCAAATGACTGAGTGGGAGCTTAGCATCAGCACAACACTAAAAAAACCACAAAATATTTTAAACACATTCAACCTATGTGCTTTATTTTCTGACAAATTCTGTTGGTTCCTTTGCTATCGATTTTCCTACCTGTGCCTTAAGAATGCCAAAGTATTTTACTGCAGGCCATGGTTTCCACAGTGAATCAGAAGGTTTGCTTTTGTTCTGATGCTTAAATCCACCAAGGCATCAAGCCCCATCTGCATACACTACTTTAAAAAAAAAGTGAATTAAGTGCTGAAATTGTTTACTCAAGTTTCCTAAACTCCCCCCTCCCATATGTTAACATCTATGTGTATATATGTGTATATTTATATATATAACATCAGTGACATGTGTGCAGTAGCCTATAATTTCCTATTTTCTTTCTGCATAAATATTTACTGATGATAGTATGTCATCCACTATGCTATGTAGTAACCTATAATGTTGAGTTATAAAATTACCAGCTGGCTAGAAACTAATGTTGCTATAGTAACATTTCCATTACAAATAACTTTGCAAAATGGGATGCGCATGGAAAGTTTTCTATTAGAGTACAGTTGAAACATGCCCACAGTTCTCCAAATATGCAAATAAGCAAAGAAAAACAAACTCATAATTCTTGACATACAGGCTGATACCTACAGGCCAGTGACTCACTGGAGTAACAAAATCCCTGTTCCTGGTGCATGCTGCATATAGCACAGGAAGGACACACAAGGGAGAGGCAACTTGCACAGATTCAAAGCCTGGGAAGCACGTATTACTTTTTGTTCCACAGCTTGAAAATCTCTTCCTGAAATTTTCAGTGGTGTGAGCTGTCCACTAGAGCCTGGACCCTTATTGAGCAGATATATTTCTGCTGTTGTTAGAGCCATTCAAACACTTGTGAGCTCCTTTTTCAAGGTGGCCAGATATTGCAATTAACAGTGGATCTTTGCAACATTTTGTGGTTGTGCTAAAGGTAGCTGTCATAACTAGCATTAAAACAAGACCAATGACTCTGCAAGAGCATAGCCAAAAGTAATCAAAAATCCAGAATTGGTTCTAAGCTGCCATTATCAAGACTATAAGGAAATTCTTAACAGTAGAATTAACTTCCTGAAATAAACTTTATATTCTTTAGCAATTTGACATTAGTTATAACAATAAGAAAGCAGCCCTGGAGCTATGCTGAAAGAAAATGTCCAAACAAATTGAACTTTTCAATTGCCAAGTATTACTTTCAAATAAAATTATCTAATTCTGCCCATCTGTAGGACAGCTATGCAGAACTTTTGTTAATGCTGTTCACTAAGGTTTTGGGGTTTTTGTAGTTTCTTGCGGCTTTTTTGTTTGCTTGGTTGGGTTTTTTTCCCTGTGTAGCATCTAAACTTAATCATATTTTCCATAAAAGGTATTTTAAACCCTACTCTCAATTAAAGACCTAGAAAAGACAGGTTAAAACAAAAAGTGGCCCCAGGACTTGCAAAATGGGGCCTTGTAAAATCATAAGGAAATCAGACGGATCTGACTGATCTACTCCGGAAAACAAAAAGCTCTGGAGTCACAATGCACTGCCACAGGACTCTGCTAAAATGTTGCTTAGGATCGGATTTATTTAGTTAAATCACTGATGTATTCTTGGGATTAGAGAGAAACTGGACAACATTTAAGAATACATCCGAAAAACAGTTTGCTTGGAGATCCCAAACCAGAGCAGAATGAATCAGAAAGACTGCAGTTTTTTGCTGCTGACAGTGGGATGGAGGCAGGAGGGTTAGCCTTACACTCTGGCAGTCTGTGGCTGCTGCAAGCTCCAGTGAAATGAGGCCCCTTGATGTTACCTTTGCAACAGCACATGGCTCCATTTATTAACTAGGAGTTCTGTGCTCATAATACAAAGATTAATGCATGGAAGAGTTTCCTAAAAGTAGAAACATGTTCTAAACATGATTCCATTTCAAACAAAGAAACTGTGCATATTAAAACGCTGAGAAGGTAAGTGGTGAAAAAACACCTTAGGCAGAAGGGCCTGTGCTGCTCCAACAAAACCATGGAAAATTAGAATGAAATGGAAGTGACCTTTTAGATATGAATCCCATTATCCTCTGATTGCATGATATATGCAATTTGGATGTCAAACTCAGGACATCCTTCATTCCTCTTGGCTTAAGATCTGGAAAAAAAAAAAGTAAAAAAGGAGAGTGAAATTTAAGTCTATTTCGATCACTATGCCCATCTGGGTTTAATTAGAAAAAACTGCTATATCATTTCAGCACTGATCTGCTTTCCTTCCTCCCTGCTGCCCTGTGTCAGGCTCCCTGTTTCCCTCTTCCTTTCTGTTGCACCCATTTCACTGAAGTCCAGTGCTTGCTTTCTTCCTCACATGCTTTGGTGTCAGTGGGCTAGGACCATTTATGAACTTGTCAGTTCAAGAGCGTGTCATCTGCTCTTGATTTTTTTAAATCCTGACTGAAATCTTGATTTTTCAAAATTTTTCCAAATCAACCATATTTCAAAAAAGCACACATCTGCCGGTTTCAACTATTCTTATTTCTGCTTCTTTGTGGGCTTTCATAAAGCAGTACTCCCATACCTGAGTACTGTTAGTTAAACAAGCAAGCATAAGAAATTAACAGAAGAACTGAATGCCACTGGCAGACAAGACTAAGCATTCATTACACTATCTTTCTTTAAAACAGTTTAAACAAGCAAGATTTGAATCTAAGAAAGAAAAAGACTGCAGAAACAGATTGTGAAATATAACTTTTCCAAGTAATCAAAAGAAAATGTCTTCAGACTTTAATAAATTCACTTTCCCATGGGGATACTAATTATCACTGACCCTTCTTTCTATATCTCATTTCATATACTCTGGTTTCCCTTCAGATCACATATTAAAAAGTTATCTTCAAATACCAAAGGCTGAATTTCTATGAGATCAAAACCTCAGCATAATGTGAGGATTTGGCCTATCCTTTTAAGCCAACATTATGGTTTTTGCATTTTTTTACTTTAAGCCCTTGTGAACAATCAGTGCATCATGGACAGTTTTGGTACTGACAAAGCAGATACGCTATTCTCTTCATATGATTCCAAACATTTTATCATGTTATTGCTAATGCATAATCTTCTGGTTAGTGATTCTTACTAGTTTGTCTGACCTGGGTAACTTTAAATTCAGAGTTAACTTGTGTAACAGTAGTGAATTTGGGAACGTGTATGTGTGCATGTCATTACCTAGCATGCCCTTTCAGCTCATGCTCATAATCACTTTCCAGTAGTGCTCATGTTGTCAGAGAAAGCTGAAAAACATATGTGTAAAAATATGTGCAGAATTAAAAAATAAGATGAAGTCTAAAAAGTGCCAACTAATTCAAACTTTAAAGAAAAGTTTCATTACACAAATACATAGAGCTACCTCCAAAAATAACACTTCATGTGACAGATATACAGAATAGAACACTGGGCAAGAGATGCTGAGTCTAAATGCTTAATGCATCCCATCTTGGCAGGGAGCACGTGCCAGTTCAGAGTCTCCTGTCTAGAGCTTGAGATGCATTTCCTCACACTCCTCCTTTTATGAACAAAATAACCTTGTCCCACTTTCAATCTTTACCACTACCATAAATAGATATTCATACATTTCACTTTTCCATTCCATATTAACAACACACAGGTCAGATCTTTCTGACCGTTGGAATGGGATATATTAATGACAACACACTAGTTCAGTCTGGTTCCATCCTGCAGCTCATTGATATAATATTCAGAGCTGAGAGATTTTTATGGACATAATATCAATCATAGTTCTGGATATTCCACTACTGACATGATAACTGCCATTGTTTTTCCATAAAATGATGATATCCATCTGGAATAACAAAAAAATGAACAAAAAGCATTCAGATCGAAAAAATATATTTTTTTAATTACCAGGTTTACATCCAAAAACCTGGTAAGGGGTGGGATTCATAGTTTTTCTGTTGAAAAAGTAGCAATGGGAGGTTCTTTTAAACTATTTCATTCCTTCTACAGTTTTAGCTAGCAAAGTACGCCTAGCATGACATTTCCAGTTTGTAATGTTTACTCCCTATGATTTGCTTAAAATATGATTATCTCATTTTTAAAAGATTGCTAAAGATTGCCTTGACAGAAAATAATATAATATTAGCTTTCTAAATTACATTTTAAAGTGAGCTTTGATTTATTACAACACAATAGTCAAAATGTACTTCATTCATCGCACAGATTTCTAAACTCTAGTGATCATTACAAAAATCAGCAAAAGCATGAAGAAATAAATCTTGCCATCATCAAAATCATCTTATTTCTACTTGTATAATTTCTCATTTTATTATAGCAAATCATACCGAATTGTTTGAGGTGTCTCAATTTTATTTTTTTGTTAATACTGATTTTTACCCAAGTATTTGCTAGGTATTTGATTAATATTCTAAATGAAGTGCTTCCATTTTCCTTGGAAATATCCATATTTATTGAAAAGCTAGAGAATGTGAAAGTTTTTGGCTAAATCTCTGAAGTATTTTATATTCCTGTGACATTTCCAAATATGTATTTTTGATTTTTTTATGTACTTATACTGACATGTCTTGGATGGGCATACTCTTCTCTGGGTAAAAAAAATAGCTGGGTCCAAAGAGTGTTGGTGAATCCAGTTAAACCCAGTTAGTGGCTGGTTACAATTGATGCTCACCAGGGCACAGTATTTGGGCCAGTTCTGTTTAATATCTGTATCAGGGATATGGACCAGAGGATCAAGTGCACCCTCAATCAGTTTGCAGATGACACCAAGTTGGGCAGGAGTGTTGATCTTTCTGAGGTTTGGAAGGTTCTACAAAGGGATCTAGACAGGCTGGATTGATGGCCCATCTGTATGAGAATTAACAAGGGTAGAGTGACGGGTCCTTCACTTGGGTCACAACAACCTCGTGCAATGTTACAGGCTCAGGGAAAGTAGCTGGAAAACTGCCTCAAGGAAAAGGACCGGGGGGTGTTGGTAAACAGCCATGACCATGAGCCAGCTTGTATCATGTTCATGGCAGACGAGTAGGCCAACAGCATCCTGGCTTGTACCAGAAAAAGTGTAGCCAACAAGAATAGGGAAGCGATCATCCCCGTGTACTCGATGCTGGTGAGGCCACACCTCAAATGCTGTGTTCAGTTCACCACAAGACATTGAGGTGCTGGAGCAAGTCCAAAGAAGGGCAATGAAGCTGGTGAAGGGTCCGAAGAATAAGTCTTATGAACAACCTCTGAGGGAACTGAGGTTGTTTATTCTGGAGAAAAGGTGGTTCAGAGGGGACCTTATTGCTCTATACAACTACTTGAAAGTAGGTTGTACCTCAAGTTGCACCAGGGGAGGTTTAGATTGGATGTTAGGAAAAATTTCTTCACCAAAAGGGTAGTCAAGCACTGGAACAGCCTTCCCAGAGAAGTGACGGAGTCATTATCCCTGGAAGTATTTAAAAGGCATGTAGACATGGCACTTAGGGACATGATTTAGTGGTAGACTTAGCAATGCTAGGTTAACAGTTGGACTTGATGATTATGAAGATCTTTTCCAACCTAAATGATTCCATGATTCTTTTCTATGTTTTATTTCAGTACAACTTGACAGTGATCACCCATCTTTCTGATACATTGTTCTGACACAAGAGTTGCCTTATTATTTATCCAACCAGTTGAGTTCAAACTCTGATTTTGTTTAACTGAACAGCTCTCCCAAGTTGGAGGCATGAATATTTATGTCTGATTCATAAATAAAATACTTTCAGCTCCTCTAGAACAGAATGCATGATGATGATTCTGATATTCTTATTTATAATGTCTTAGAAAAACAAGAAAACAGACTATAATACATCACAAATAAATGAAACACCATAAAATTTATGTGCCTGCAACACAATACCAACACAGTGCCAGTAAAAAAGGAAAAAAGTCAGACGACTTTGTTTCTGCTTCAGGGCTTTGCATCTGAGCCTTGTCTGCAAGACAGACTTTGAAGGGTTTAGGAGGTTCAAGTCAAATATTAGGATAAAAAATTTAATTCATATGAATGAAATGTGCAACACTGGGACATGATATTGAGGAATCTCCAACACTGGTGATTTTCGAGGTGTGGTTAGACAAAGCTATGGCTAAACTCATGTTGTTAGTATGATGATGATGGCTTGGTTAGTACTGGTGCGCTAAGAGGCTAACCTCATGCTGGTGTTACATTTGTGGTAGGTTGGACTAGGTGACCTCCAAGGTTTCCTTCCAAGTGACTGTATAGCTAATTGATTTCAGGAAGATCAGATGCTTTTGTTCAAATGCATGCCAAAAGACCAGCAGGCACAATTACAAGGTCTGATAGCATACAACAGCTTACACTGATTTTACTGCAGATGCAATTTTTCAGTGACTGTGTGCATTTTGTAGAATAATGTCCTTCCTCAAAACCCTGACTGACCCCAGGCTGAGCCAACTCAGTTGATTAGATTCAAATAAGAACAGTATTACAGCTTCCCATTCAGTTAGGTGAAACACTATACATGAATATTAATATTAGCTATTCTGCACTCCTTTTTGTATTCTACTCAGATACTTAAGTTGAATGAGATTTTTGTATTCTTGGCTAATGCATCTGATTAGATATCCAAGCGTACAATACACATAAGGCTAAGACACCGACAACATCTGATTATATCATTAATATGACTGTAGACAATAACAAGGCATTTCAAAACCAATTACAAAACACTGCTATAATACAGCCTTGCTATCAATTACAGGATTTAAAATATAATTAATTCAACACTATTTTACCAAAGAGAGATGAAAAAGAGATGAAACTCATCATAACAGAGCTCTATTTTGAAACACATGCTTGCTTCCAGTTTCTTCTACAATACAGGTTCAGGAAATTGTTTTATGACCTAATTTCCCCTGACAGCATTTGTTCTGAGGTTGAGTGGTAAGGAGCTCTGCAGTGCCCCATGCTTTGCTGATTGCAGCCCTAGTGCTCTGAAACTAATGGGGCCCAGATGGGGCCAAGAACAAGCAAAATGAGCTGGGTGGGAAGGGACTGATTTATACTCTACTCATTCTCCCCCCCTTCCAAAATAAACAAACCTAAGAAAGGCAAATCCACTTGGATGCTAGGGAATTCTCCAGCTCACATGACATGTGTACACTCATAGAGTTCTCAGAGCAAGAAAATGAGACCATCAGATGCATTCTTCCTGACATGGCAGGCTAATTCATATCTACTATAACTGTTACATCTTCTTTGGAGTCACTGCTTTGGAGGAACATCTGGTCTAAGAGGGACAGTAAAGAGCCAGGTTACCTATGTGTGATATTTCAAACAAATGGTATTTATTTTCTATGTGTATGGTAGTGCTTAGGACTGTTCTAAGGACTGTTGCATTTGAAAAGTATAGTATAGCAGAAGGCCAGCCTGTTTGTGAGTACCTGGATGCTCATGCAAACTTTCTACCTAAATATTTCATTTTAGGTATATGATGAGTTACCAGATAATGCAGAAAATGAAGTATGTTTCCTTTAAAATAAATCCAGTCTATAAATAGATATAAATCTTTCAGTTATGCACAAAACCTCTCGGGTATAATGTTTATCTTTTCCAAAACTGCTTTCTTTTTACACAAGAAAACAAACATTTTTTATTATTGGTGAATAAGACTCTTGTGTAAGTCAATTTTCATAGGGTATGTCTTTTCATCTGGTCTTCTTTGTGTTTGTTGTAAAGTCTAGTTGTGATCCAAGAGCCATCTCATGCAGATAAAATGATTTTATCAGGCAACAACACAGCATGATTGCTTTATACCCCTCCACCTACAAATTGGGATATGATGATAAGTAAAGAAGGACAGTGAGCTGTCTTGAGAAGAATTATAAATATATTCTGATATCTCCTGATACCCCTTGATTAATCATAATAAGTATTGATCTTCAGTAATATTTTAAGTTTTCAAAAAATGGTTCTGATTTGGAAATAAAATGCACATTTTAAATATTATTTTAGCCTCAAAAGCAGGACTCAGATGGCAGTATCAGACCTGCCAGATGCAATTCCAGTCCAACCTCTGATGTTGCTGAAGCTGGGTACATGGCTGGTGGTATCTGATTTTAACAAAGTAATGCCATGTGGCTCTGAAGCAGTGACGGCTGAGAACCCTCAGCTCTAGGCGGTAGTTGGCCTCCTAATTGTCTGCAGAAGCCGCTGACACATTAGACAAGATGTGCTCGTGAGTGCACACTGAAGTTTCAACCTCAATGTGTTAACAGCATTTAACTATCTTTGATGCATAATGGAATCTCATGTTGTTTATGTACTTTTGTGTACTGTATTCATGTTGTTTCGTTCACCTTCTTAATTTCCATATGAGTCTTTGCAACAAGCTGCAAGAATCAACCATGGCTTCATGTGCTTTCGCTTAGGAAAGTGAACTCCCAGGTTAGCAAATATAAGGTTTTGGAGGAGTGTGGTTCCTCGCAATCCAGGAAGTCTGTCTCTGACCATTAGAAGAACAAAAAAGAGACGACGATAAAGTCCTTTTGAAGCTTAACAATTTCATGTTTTAAAAATAATTATCTAGTTGAGGGGTTATTTAAGAATTTTACAGCAAAGAAATGTAAAGATAACCCAAGGATATTCATATTGCCATTCTGTGACAGTGGAATGGTTGATAACAAAAGAGCAATTCCAGTGCAGGAAGAAAGGAAGGGAAGACATGGGATCCCCAAGAATCTCTCCAGTTTCCCAAAATCATCCTGTTGAAGATAGTACTTCACATTGCTATATGCATAAACCAGCAGTGATAATATTGTAACTTAGCTGTGCATTCTTGTCAGTAAATTAGAATATGAAATCTCTAAGGCTTATATTTCCCTGGCTAGAGAAGGGGGAGATGCTCTTTAAATGAAAGAAGCCTCAGTTGAAGGTAAGCCCTGCACCACTGGTTCCCATCGAAGGTGCTACAAACCTCACCAGCCTGAGGTGGCTGACATGAAAGGTGGGACCTGAGCTTTTTCCAACCTAAATGACTGTGTGATTCTATGAATAAAATAGTTAAAAGCAGATGTGCGCATAAAAGAACAGAGTAACACATTACACTTCTACTGACCACTTCTTCCCTTTATTAGGGATACCCTGTGACAGAAAATCACAGCTGATCTCCAAACAGCAAAGCACCAGATTAAGGATGACAAATTATTTTCAGTGCAGAAACACATCCACTCTGTGGGGGATCTTTAATAATATTTAATTTACATTGATTACTTTGCAAATGAAGCCAGCTAGAAGGTCTAATGGCTTCTCTTTGCCCTTCTGGATGGAAGGCCAGCAGTAGTCAGTGTAACATTTCATTTTGCCCTGAGCTGGATTTGTTTGTGGCACAGATGTGAAACAGTATTATTAAGAATAAGTGACCCAGCATGACACAGCTCATCAAAACATCTTCACACTCTGCAGGCTATAAATCTATTGATGTTCCTGAGTTTGTGAACGTGAAAGTGAAGAATGTCCAAATGATTTTATTTGACATGTAAACTACACTATGTGGGCCAAATCTGTCACTGCAGTGCTGAAATCTGTCCTTGACACTAATTTGTACAAATGGCAGGTCACTTGAGGAGGAAAATATTTTTTTTTCTGGAAAACAGTGTAGTTTGGTTTTATAGAGGACAAATCTTCGAAGGGCTCTTTGCCAGTCATTAAGCTATGGCTGTCAGCTAGATCTGTTTCTCATGTAAATAAAACTCCTTTAAATGTAGGTTTTTCCTCCTGAAGTGCTTTATTTAAACACAAATGAATGCAAAGAGTGATTACATTTCTTTAAAACAGAGAAGGAGAAGCTCATGAAGATTGACAAGGAGGAGGGCTGGCTTCCAAGTACTGAAGTTTCAGACCTTTTAAAAGCATAAGACTTGGCTTTTTGGGTTTTCTTTTAATAGAATTTGGGGGTTAAGATGCATTGCTTTATTCATAGTTTTAGGAAATAAAAAAGCACTCAAAGGTAAAGCCAACTGGAAAGCTGGATACCTTTTGTATTTTTTAACCATCAGCCCATGCTACCATTCATTTCTTTAGAAAGCCTAGTCAAAATTAATGCTTTATATGTAGAATGTAACAAAGAAACACTGTACCTTAAATAATTTTTGAGGCACTGCATAATTCCAGGGATGCCAAGCATTCTCTACTCTCACTGATTTAAAAACCTTATGGCATTAGGTCCTGAGTATTTTAAAATGGGTCCTAGGCTATTCAGTAGTCTTATATCTTTTACTAACGAAAACCCCATTCACTTGTAAATCAACTTAATGCCAAGGAAATAAAAATCTGAATGAGTTCCTGTGAGATTTTTGCTCCAAATGGAAAAAAATGTTTTTTCTGTCATCCGCACCAAGCTTTTGAGTAGCAGTTCTCATAGCCTTGACCATGAAAACAGATTGAAAATCTGATTTCCATAATTCCAATATCTTCAGTTCAGTCTGCAGGCATATGAAGTGGGTTATTACAGTGAGCATCTGAGCACTGACTCTGCCTTATTCTACTGTAGTTATACAGTGACACTTGACTAAAAACAGGACAAATAGTAAGCAAAAATTTTAATCTTGCTCCCCAACACACACAATTTAAGTTCCAGAATATCAAACTTTTGTCCCTAATATAGTTTAAAATGCAAGCTGTCCCACCTAGCTCCTTTCATTTTGTTTATAAATAGAAGTGTTGCATAGCTGAGTTATACATGCAATTATCTTTTAATTCTGAATTAAGATCATCTTTCATTACCTGTAAGATGGGATGATACTGGGACAGCCATATCTGAAAAGTAACTTATTTT
Source organism: Coracopsis vasa (assembly GCA_026283785.1). Lineage (NCBI taxonomy): Eukaryota > Metazoa > Chordata > Aves > Psittaciformes > Psittacidae > Coracopsis > Coracopsis vasa. The sequence goes on from JANHGB010020197.1 coordinate 13,887, forward strand.
TCCAAGGGCTGTGCTTGTTTGGCTTTACCTTAGTGACTGGGATAACAGGCACAATCACCAGAAATCCTTCTCATGCTTTGTAAACTGTTCGAGTGCTTCCTCAGTTTGTCGCAAAACCATCTGCTTTTCATCATGCTGTCACACCACAAAGTCCATAGGAAAAAGGTTTGAAATGCAGAAAGCACTTTTTTGTCTTCAAAGACTCAGAACGTTTTGGGGGTGTTTTTTTGATAACTCCAAATTTCATTATGGAACACTGGACACACTCAGTGTGACCAAAAAGGTTTGTTTCTTTCCACTGTCTCCATTATCTTTGCTGTACAGAGGTGTTTCTGTATGATCTCATTACTTCTCCCTTTACTTGTTACCCCCTTTTTCATTGAAAAACCCTTGATCAGATCACCTTACTGAAGCCAGGGCTCTTGTCTCCCGCATGCCCTTACAGACGGAAAATGGCAGGAACTGCCGAGACGTAGGCAACATTCAGTGCTGGAATAGAAAGCGGGCCATCTCTGTAAATACTTTGAAGCTCTAAAAATCAAGGGAAAATGAGCTTTGGAATAGGAAATGTAATATGTGCCTCAGATGAAAACCTGACCAACACCTGGAATAAGGAGTATTTCACTCACCAAAATAATAATGACAAAAAATACCAGATTAAGTCCTCCAAAATATGATTGTTGAAATGTGGTGAAATAGGTAGTGACAGATGTCTAGTAGCTTTCCCTTCCTACTTCCCCACCTCAGAACATCCTGGCCAAAAGCAAACGTGCCATTAAACTGCCTGTATCTCTTCCATTAAAGTTTGCTGGTGAGCAGCAGCATTTGAGAGCCATTGACAACTGGAAAAATCTACCTTAAAGGGCACTATTTCCTCTTGCCAGAAAGGCTGGGTTTGTTATCGGGTTCTCTGGTATCAGTAATCTTGGTTAAAACTTATGTTTACAGTTTATGCTTTTTAGTTCATGAAAGTAATTTGTTTCTTATCTGTAACTTTAATCAAAAGAATTTTCCCACTTCTGCTACTACAAGGCTCTTTCCAAGCATAAGGCAACTAGCCTATTCTTTATATATGACCCACACAGAGAAATGGAAGTGGTTGTTTTGAAGTCCAAGAGAAACCAGCATGGGTCTTCTGCCAAACAACAAATGCCATGTTTTTCCTCCTGCTATTAGAGAACTCTGAGCTCCAGTGTTTCTTGCCAGGGCTAGACACAGGACTTGGGACCAGAATAAGTAAACTTCTCAGAGTTTACTGACATGCTCCCCCTAACCCTAGACTTGAAAGAATTAAAAAGAAAGTCTTCACAAATTTCCATGCAGTCAACACAGGGCTGTCTTATGCTGGAATTCAATAGAGCCACTTTATTATAAACAGCAGCATTTAGAGACTGAGCAGAAAAGTAGCAGCAGGCTACAAATGAAGTCAGTTTATGCTCTATCTGTTCCTGTTCATGTCTGCTCACTTTCTGGTACCTTTCCAGACAAATGGAATAAGGCAGCTGAAGGTGGTCCTTCATTCAGGCTACAGCCTCAAAGTTTCTTCATTTGTCAACCTTAGATGTTCCTTTATTTCTCTTATCAGGAAAGCCCCATAAAATTCTGCTAAATAACATCCATGCCCTCATGCATTCTGCTGTTCATAGGCAAACTGACAGGTAGCTCACAAGCACTGGAGCAGATGATTGAAAGCTAGAGGAGCAGCAACCCATACTAAGCCTTTTCAGTCCCGGGACCTTACAACATAGCAATGCTATCTCTCATCTTCCTCTGTTTAACAAATTTCTCTTGAAGGAAATTATAATGATGAAAGCTCTAAAATTTTCTCATAACAACAAGCACTTTGAGATGTAACACCTTTTCACCTTGTACCTTTTCAACTAAAATGTGTCAACTCTTTTCTTCTAATCTTCACCTTAAAACCCTCAACTAGTTACATGTTCTTTTCCAGTTATTTAAACAGTAGGAGCTACTTGTCTTGCAAAAGTTTAACACATACGTTACAAAAATGTACTGTAGACTATATGTTTCATTAGTGCCACAAACCCTCCTCAGCCCAGATGAAATATACATTCATATTTTTAAAAAGAATTTTTGAAGAGAAATGAAGATTAATATATTATGACAATTACTTGTAAAAAAATGAAACTAACCAGACAGTCAAAAGACATGATGTTGCAAAGTCCTCTAATACTAATTAGCTGTGGGAATAATAAATATGCTGCTTCTATGAAATATCTATTTGGATACAGACATTGCAAATTAAACTAAGGTTTAAGATATATAATGTCCTGGGTTCAGCTGTAGCAGTCATTTTTCTCCTTCTTAGTAGCTGGAGCAGTGCTGTGTTTTCTACTTTAGCCTGGGAACAGCGCTGATAGCACTGATGCTCTTAATTGTTGCTAAGTAATATTTACTCCAATCAAGGACTTTGCAGTCTCATGCTCTTCCAGGGAGGAGGGGAAGCCGGGAGGAAGTAGAGACAGGACACCTGACCCAAACTAGCCAAAGAGGTATTCCATGCCACAGTACGTCATACCCAGTATATAAACCGGGAAGAGT
>JANHGB010020198.1:6919-28582 GCA_026283785.1 Coracopsis vasa
TTAAAACCACATTTCTCTATATTAGGTCTCTTTAAGTTTCTCTCTAACTCATCCAATCTCAAGGATAATTTGTGCAGAACTTGAAGACCCTAAAGTTTCCAGGAGAAAAAGCTTCATTCAAAATTTTGCCACGCCTGGTAGCAATAATCCAGATGGCACCGAGAATTCAGCTTGTGCAGAAAGCATAGGTTTTTAATGTTTGTTACTTTTATCTCCTGCTGATCTTCCAAATTATCTTTTAACATATATATTTTAAGGCTGTTTAAACTTTCAAGTTTTCCTGGCAGAACTGGTCACCTGATCATGCTGAGCTTTTTTATGCAATTGCTCTTTGTTCTGCTGTTTCTCAGTACTTTTAGTCAAGTCACTTCATCATCACAGAAGGCACTTAATGACTGGGATTGCAGTTTATAGCTCACAGACACAATTGAAAGACATTTCTAGATTTTTGTTACTAGCCATTTTAAGAAACTCAAGTAACTCTACAGCAAACAACGTTCCAGCAAAGGTTTTTGTAGGCAGGCAACCTGTTTGTGCCAACTCCTCAGGTTGTGTTCACCTTTTCAGGAACTATTCCCAGCTTTCTGTTTGCATTTCCCCACTTGTGAATGGCATGCAACTTGTATGACATTGAGAACCCTGTATGACATTCTCAGAAAGTGCCTTATGAGTGACAATAACAGATAGACCATCAATATTTATTGAGAAAATAGCAGACTACGTTTTAGAAAGGCTTTGCTCCTCTATTGGTCTGCAAGGACGGCAGCCAGAATTTTAGCATCCTTACTTGATGTGGATTTATATCTTTTGCAGAATGCTTAAGGAAGCCAGAGATTTTCCTAGGGACATAAAAACTCTTGAGGTTTTGTTTTTGTTTCAAGGGGGTTTAACTTATCCTACAGGTACAGACAAGAGCATTGCAGGAGTGTCCACTGAGGTCTCTACTAAGGATAGGTGAAAGCTTTCCAGAAAAACTATATTTCAACAAAAAATTAAGTTTTCATCTAAAAATGAAATTTGTTTAATTTCTTGTTCCCATTCCCAAAAAATAAGTTAAGAAAACCTCACACTCTGAAATGAACAAGACGCTTTCTGCAGTGTTTCATTAAGGCTCAGTTCAATGTTAAACATATCCTGGTGAATAACTGGGACACTGGACATGTCCACCCTGCAGACAAATCCACCCTGTAACCGGTGCTTGTAAGTCAGCAACATTCAGCAGCTGTGTGAATCCCCCAGTGCATTGTGATCGCTAGTAAAGCAGAACAGTCATAATAAATGCAGTCTTGTGATGGAACAGGGCTCAGAGAAGGAAGCAACATCTTGAAGGTGCTGAAATGCAGGTTTTATAGCATTGAACCAAACATAGGTCAATACTGAGATCACCTGAACAAAAAGCTTTGAGTAAGTTCAAGCATTCAAATGTATTGGCTAAGTTAGGTGGCCAAACTAACTCACTGTAGTTTCTCAAACCAGAAAAGATTACAAAATAAAAGATATTTTCAGCAACATCTCATCCAGAATTTTGCAGTCATTATATATAAGTTAGCTGTAAATGAAGCAGTAAATTCAGTTCTATCAATAGGCATCAGAAAACATCACTGCTAGTGATACAATCTACCTAAAGGATGTTTTAACTTGGTCCTCAGTTGAGCTCCACTGAGATACTAAAGAACTTTATGTGCTAAACTAAGGCCTTATTTCCACACAAATTCTGCAGTGTTGACTTTTGAACCCTTTTGAAAATGTGACCCTAAAATAACAGTTGAAAGTCTAGCTTTGAACCTTATAAAATACACTCAGATTTTGCAGTAAACATTGTGTATACAAAAGCCTTACAATAAAAATGTCATAATAATAATTTTCTACCAGTCCAGACATAAACTGAAAAGAGACACATGGGCTGGATTACATTGAGAACAAAAAGAAAGGCTGTTAGTTCTTCAACTTTACTGAGTTGAGTCATAAATCTCCAAAATTATGGACACTATTGTAAGCCTTGCTACTGGATCTTTACACTGAGCTCTAAATAGTGCTCTTCTCATAGTTAATATTACGCTTTTTCTTTTTTTTCTACAAATTCTGGTCAAAACAGCAACAATACATCATTGAATACTGAGGCTGGGAATAAATTTGATTGGAGTACACAGAGGGGGGTTAGAATCAGGTTATTAACCCTATGGACAAGTCTTCAGGTATGTCAGAAACAGGCAAATATTTTTAAGTATTTTTTTAAAGACATAATTACAATAACCACCACTCTTCTACTGAATCCAAATCAGAAAAAAATCCAGGTTGCTACTGCTGTGTGATTGCTGGATTGTGTTTTCTTCTGGCTTCAGTAGCTTTTCATCATTTAAAGTATTTGTTAATAGTTTAAGAAATGCAGTGATTCTTTTCCATGGCATGATCCAAGTAAAAACTGCATGAGCTCTTTGGAAAGAAAAATACATGTTAGCAAGTAAGCTCTCAAATAGAACACTTGGAAACAGCAGAGAAATGTTGCATTAATACTCTTTCTTAGCCAGTGTTAAAAGAAAAAAAAAAATTAATAGACTGGATTAATGAGGATTTACTAAGCTACAAATATTAGCCATTGGCCCATGTTTCACTTGGGAGATCAAACATTTTCCTTTGTTTACAATTCTGCCTTCTCATTTACCTGAAATAATGTCAGTACCAAACCATCAATCCCTGTTGTTAAGAGCTGACAGAAGTCTGTTTATGGTCAATGCCTCATTTTTTTCTTCTTCTCTTTTCCTTTTTTTTTTTAAAACCAAGACTTGAGGAACTTCTGTATTAGTTAAAGAATAAAACCCAGTTTATTTCCATGGCTTTCTTTGCTAGGATTTCTTTCCCGCAAATAAGATGAAAAAATGGCTTCTAGATATTCTGTTATTGCTTTATTTTCTAATGTGTCATGTCACACTGGATTATGGGGGGTATCATTCAAATTAAATTTACTCCCGAGAGATGCAATAACTTTCAATCAAACCACGGGTACTTCCTGTACTTCTGCATCCTTCAGAAACAGGCCTATAATGCAGGATGAATGAATGGGAGTGAGCACAAACACTGTAAGACTACAGATCAAATCAACTAGGGAAGCACAAATTACCACTGCTGGGTGAAAATAGTTACAGTCTTAGAAAAACTATTTCGGTCAGCTGAATAATTTGCAAATTATGTGTGATCCCAGGAAAAAGCATTTCTGAAAATGCAGTTCTTCAGAAACACTCTTGTGATGAAATGATGCCTGCTTTCAAAATACAGATTCAAATGGCCTACATTCAGAAGTGTTTGAGTACTGGCTTAATGTTATTATACTAGGCATTAATAATAATAATAATTAGAAAATAATCCTTAGCAAAATATACATAGCTTTCCTATTAGCTGTTTTCCAAGCTGTTTCTGACTGGCTGCCTGTCACCCAACACAGGGAAAGATGATAGGTAGGAAAAGTGAAGAGGTGTGAAAAGCCAGAGTGCAGAATCCACACCAGGAGAGAAACCCTTTCCGATTAAAGTGTGCTCACACATGGGCTGAAGCTCCTTCCACCAAACACTTAAATCACTTGTATTCAGGGCTCTTCCAAAAGTAGGATGCATTTTAGAGCCATTTCCACCACTGACCCCAAGCCACTCTTCGATGAAGAAAGAAATCCTTGGATACTAAAATCTTCTGGTACCACTTAGAGTCCACTCCATCTACATGCTTGCTTAACTCTTAAATTGAGAGGGCCTCTTACTAATTAACATGCTCATCATTCATGAGTTTGTCTCAGTTGGCCACACATGTAGGACAAATTAAAGCAACCAGGAAAGTTCCAGCTGCAGGAGCTGGGTAGAAATAGTACACTTTGAAGTAGCTGTTTTCTAAAGTTGAGACAAGGACTCTGTCTGTTTTGAGGAAATGAAGGTGTTTTCAGAAAACTTTTCATCCCAATATAATACTTAATTGCTCATAAAAACATGTGCTCAGTGATCCCATGTTAGACACTCTATGCTCAGACTCTGGATGGTGTTTTAACTGCTTGTAAAACTTGGCATTTTTATAGAGGCTGGACTATTATGAACCTTCAAATTTGTCCTCTGACAAAAAGACCACTGTGCCTCACATCTAAAATATAATTAATCAAAGAAATTTTCATATTCTGATATAAAGTACAATATCTGCAAAATGGGAAATTTCAAGGCAGTACACAAGATGCTCACAATCTACTGGGGCCCATTCCTTTAGTGCTGCTTTGTCACACAGGAAGGTATCTATCACTCCTTCTGATAATCCCAGTATTTTTGGCTTGAGCCTAACGCCTGATGGGATATTTCATTCCTTGGTTATTCTCAGCTTGAAAAATTATTTCTTAAATACCTTTTTTTATCTGTTGATATTCAATTTGCATCATCTGTGCTGGGCTGAGAAAACCAGTTGTGATTGGTGTTCTGTGCCAATTAAATTTTTATTGGCTTATATTACATATTAGATTACTGCTTTTCTAAGCCTTACTAATATTTTTTGAGGTCCTTTTAGCCAAGAATCAATTTTCTTCTCCTGGAAAAAAAAAAAAAAAAAAAAAACCAAAAATCAAAACCAAACAAACAAACAAAAATCCCCTACACTGCACTAGCAACAAGTTTACAGATTTAGATATTTCAGCAAAAGATGAATTTTAAAAACAAAGTATTTATTATTTAGACAAGATGTGACCTAAAAATTCTACCAAGAATTGATTCACTTACCCTTTAGAAATGGTGTGATCCATATCCTTGGTGCTACGAATTTTAGGAAGCTTGCAGAAATTTGTATATGTTAATTATTCTATGTGAACGAGTATGCTATAGAATTTGCTGAAAATACACATTCATGTGTAAAGTTAATAGAGCTAATCAGGAATGTGAATTTACTGATATACATCATTGGTTGCAGGCCAGGAAGATAATGCTAAATATTTCAGTCCATATAATGACATCTTGCTCATCTGGCACATACTGTATACTTTAGAACAGTATATCTGGGTTACTTTTGACAAGAAAAAAGGATTTGAACCATAATTAGTCAGGACAAAATCAACAAATATTACAAGAAGGCATAATTTCTGTTGCTTTGAATTTGGTGCTTGATTATATCATAAAAGAAGTACTGCATCAACAGAGACTTAGATTTTTATCAAACTAGTTTCTCTAAAAACAAACACAACACACCTCCCTACAATGAATCCTGCAGAATTCAGCAAGATGCACACACAGTAAATTTCTGGAAGACAGAAAAGGTCTCTTACTATACATCTGAGGACCTACCAGCTCAAGAAAGCAACCTATTAATGGAGTCTGCAGTACAAAATAAAAGCACTAAAAAAGATTAAAAAAAACAATAGCTATATAAGTTGCTTATGAAACAAAACAATTTAAGTGAGAATTATTTCTCATTGTACATTATATTGTACAGGATTTATAAAATACATATCTTTATATTTATATATGTATATAGAGACATATATATATTCTCTCTTTAAAATATCCCGTATAAATTCTGTGTGTAAAGTCCAAGGCAATTCACTTTCCTCAAGGTCAACATTTTATACCTCTTTTCATGGTGCCCATCTCTGCATTTAATGAGCAAAGCTCATGGAGCTAAAAATATCTCCTTTCATTGCTTAATAACTTCAGTTAGCTAAAAATCAAGCACCCTCAGTTTCCACTGCTGACAAAGGGTACGGGTATTCAGCATGTCCAGGAGGAGAACATGAGGCCTGACTCTTCCTGAATGTGTGTATGTATATGCATAATATGCACCATGCATGTAAAATATATATTTTACTGACTTCTCTCAAAGTTGTGGATATTCAGTATGAAGAAATCTGATCATGCTTACACACTATTCAGTGTAAAGAATCAGATTTGTGCCTGTAAATCTATTAGCACAAGTAGGTTTTGTGCAGGCCTCTGCTGATCTAAGAAAGAGCCGTTCAATTTTGCTATCAGTTGAATACAACATTTTTTGTGTCCCAGGAGAATGCTATATCAGTTTAGTTGAGTGTTGCTTTAAGGTGATGAGGGAAATCCAGTAGTTTTAACCTTTACTGTAACCCTCACTTAATTTCAACTGCCAGGGCTTAGGTGAAAGTAGAGATTTTAGACATGAGAATGATCTTATAGATTCTAATGATCTTACAGACTGTACAGACTTTCGTAATTGAAGTGATATTACTGTGCAGTGATCCAGCTTTGTCAAAACTTCAGAATTCTATCAGTTTGCAATACCCATTCTTTTTGTTCTTTTGGTACATAGGCACAAATATTTCTGCAGTTTGTCATGTTTTTCAGGGGCAACTAAGAAAAATCTGTAATGTACTAGGTTTGTAGCCTTAGAAAATGGTTGCTGTTGGTAAGATGTGCAACATATGCCTGTTTAAAGATTCATTCCTCAGTTTCACGTTTCTGCAAATGCTGTAAATTTTACTCACCAACCCACAGACCAAATCCTGTCTCACAGGCAACAGGTACACACAGTCAAGCAGCATGAGGCACAAAGTATAAGTCAGCTTTTTGAAGAATCAAACCATAATTCTGGATTCCAAGACCTAGGTTATGCTACACTATGCTATATTCCCTGATTTAAGCCACTGTGATAATATTTGCCCACATGCAATACTTCCAGCACATTCATCACTCAACCCATCATTCAACATATTTCTCAGTGAACTTTCATGATGAACAACATCTTTCTCTCCTTGTAATAATTCATTATTCACATTGTAAGCATAACCCCTGCTGGTCATAGAGAAATTACTACTGCTGGTCCATTTCATTCCTATTCGTTTAAAAAATGTCAGAAGCAAACCTCAAATACAACTGATTAGAAAAGAGTTTCTGCAAGAGTAACAAAGAGCCTTGGAAACTCCAGCCAACTGTAAAGGGTAAAACATGACTTACTTGACTGGATAGCATTTCTGACAATGCTGGGTGTTCTGTACTTAAATATCAACAGCTACAGTAGTAAAAGTTTTAACTAAATTAATAGAGAAATGTAGCAAAAGGCATTGAAAGCTAATCTTTTTCAATGTACCAGTGGGAGTTGCAAAGCACTGCAGACTGGTCCACAAAAGAGACAAAACAGTAATCACACTAGCTAGTGGTAACTTGTCTAGAAAATACAAAAACAGACAGCACAAACCAATGCTAATTTAAACGCTTTGAGTTCAAGGGACTCAAGAGTTTGTGCACATCCATGCTAGGAAGCTTTGCAGAGCCATGACCCCTGGGAACATCTACTGGCACTCTTAGAAAGAGCAACACACGCAGAGGACACCATTAAAAGTCACTTCCAAGCTCTGTAACCTTCCTGTGGGGATGCAAGCCAAAGAGATCAGAACTGGGTGTATTTCTTCCTATTTTTCCATTGCACTTTGCTGCACAGACATACGTTATGCAGCATTTGACAAATCGTCTCTGAGTTGCAATTCTCCATCCCTTGGGAACTGTAAGTCACTAGTACCCAAAAAAGCTTTTGGAAAGGTAAATGCAGTAAAGATAATGCCACAACTTAGATATTAGGAAACAGAGCACACACATAGATATCTTTCATAGATTTGCATCTAGAGGACAGCTGTTGGTCTAAATGAGGTTCTTTTCTTCTTTACAACCCATACATTGACCAGTGTTCTCTCCTTTTGTGTGTGCTCAGGGAGCCTTACATATTCCTTATGAGCAATTTTCAGCAAGACAGACCCTTATTCTCAGATGATCCCTTTATGGAGGCATGTATCTTAGTCAGAGTCAGTCTGTTCAGAGAAGGCACCAGTACAGTCTCCAGGCTGCCAACACTGCTTGTAAGCCAAACTCCATGGCACAGAATGAGTAGGATGTAAGTCAGAAGGAGACATAAGTGAATACTGCAACAGTTTCTGCTTAAGAAAGTCTTTTCCCTTCCCCACCTTGCTTAGCATCTCAGATGAGTCATGATGCTATGAGAGTGTTTGACTTGCTTAAAATGCTCTTTCCTCGCTTTGTACCTTTCAATCAACAGGGTTGGAAGTGGCCATGATTACTCCTCAGCCTTAGGGCTTCACACATTCAGGGTTGACTGTGAATACTTTGCAACTGCTTATGAATATGTCATGCTTATTTACTCTAGAAAAGCCTGTTAATTATAAACACACTTTGTAAATATGTATTACATGCATAGGCATATTAAAGAAAGAAAGAGAGCACAAAAGCTCACAACCTTTAGGATAAAAATAATTTCTAGAAATGTGAACTACTATTTAAGCAACACTATCTTAATCCATTTCATTAAAAGATGCCTCATCCCTGGCAGTGTTCAAGGCCAGGCTGGATGGAGTTTTGAGCAACTTAGTCTAGTGGAAGCTGTCCCTGCCAAAGGTACAGGGTTTGGAACTAGATGATCTTTAAGATTCCTTCCAATGCAAACCATTCTATGTTATGCTATGGTAAAAAAATCAGACAACCACCTTAAACTCCAGTTCTGTCCCATTTATTATTATGGCTACAAGTTCTCATTTCCCAGTTGACAAGAGAGATGCTGGTGCCCCTAACCATCCTGACACAAGCACCTTTTGAATGTTCTTTTAAAATAAAGTGCTGGGACACCCACCACCCTCAGCAACACGTCCCTCACAGCACCTGACTCGTCAGCAACATGTCCTGCACCTGACTCTTGGTGGCTCCAGCAGAGCATGATATTGCCTGCCCATACTGAGATGGGACACAGCCAGAAAGAGAAGCAATCACCGGCAGCCTTTCTTCTGTGAAGATCCCTGTTAAAGTCCTTATGGGTGGTCTACAGTTCCTCAGAGGTTTTGTCTGGACGTTGGAAAACGGGCAATGGGCAAGGCATCACAAGAGAGCAATAGAAATAATTCTGGAAGAAAATCAGAAGTCTAAGAATAAAGACTATTCAATAGAATACAGAAGGGAAGACAATATTAATGAAATTTAAAGCAGGTTTCTGGTACATGAATGAGTCATTGTTTTATTCAGATATGTCATTGTAATTCATGATGATAAAACCGTTATTATCTCCATCTAAAAAAAAAAAAAAAGCTACCAAAAAAAAATACAAAAAAAATTAATTCTTTAGTCTAATGCAGTCATGTAAACAGATGCCAGTAAAGACTAGAAGATAGGATGAAGCAAGATTCAAGATGAACTATTCATGGCAAATAGGTTTCAGTGCAGAAGGTACCTGAAGAGGAAGAGGACCACAGGATGACTTTTTTTCACTTGGACTTTCACACAGCGGCAGCCACTGCACTGCCCTCTGCACTGAGACTGTCCTGTAGAAACTATTCTATACTGTAAAAACTTGCTCAAAACTCAGTGGTCCCAAGACATATGGATGTAGTACAAGCCTTCATGCAATGCATGAGGAATGTCTTCATGCTCTTTCGATACCCCAGAAAGAATGGGGATGCAGATCTTCTCCTTACAGGTAACCACTTTGTGTCCATTGCAGAAAACTAAGGAAAGAAAAGATGAAATCTGTCAGTATATTCAAGCATCTTGTTCAAATAAAAAGGTTGAATGAGGTAGCATGTGCTCACTGCCCTATAGCAGGGAGCAGCCAGTTCTTTCTGCTTTTTTTTACCAAGCTTTGCCTGACAGGGCAGCCTGTACTGCACCTGCCAGGAACATGGCTCTGTTCACCCCAGAAAATCCCTGTTCGATCTCATATCTACAAAATTCTCACCTTTGTCTCCTTCCTCCCATATGCCCAGTATCCTCTCTTACTAAGGTTCTGCTTTACATAAATACACTGCTATGAGCAGTGGAATTTAGAAAGTGACTATAAAATCCCTCAAAGATTTTACTTCAGACAAAATCATTAGCTTACTGAAAGTGTCAGAGGTGACCTCTGGCATAAAAAGTAATGTGACAGTAAAGGGGTTAGTATCTAAAGATACATTCAAATCCAGTGCATGATAATAATTCAGAAATTGACAATAATTTTCCAAACCTCCTGTGCAGAATGCAGTTATTATTCCTGTGACTATCTCTTTAAGGAGGTGAGTTACAGAAGTATAAGATCTCTTGAGAGAAACTGTAATAAATCTTTACTGACTTGTCTTTTAAGCCAGAAGAAAAATCCATCTATGAAAAGGCTTCAAGGCAAAATGTTACCCAACTTTTTAGATTCAAACTTTCTATTTATTAGAAGAGATGTAAAGTTGTCTCCAGGTGCTTGATGTTACTTGTTCTGAGCAGTGGAAGTAGTGATGCTACTCCAGGGGAAACATCTTCCATTCTGGCACTGTTGATCTTAAAATATAGTGTAGTATAAATACACAAAGTCATGTCAATCAGGCAGGTACTATTCCAAGATATAAATCACATATTCATGACACACATACAGAGTAGTGCTGTGTAGGCATTGAAAAGAGAATCTGATCAGCAGTATCTGATTTGCAATAGATCAGTTCATTATGACCCCTGTTTGGGGACTGAAGTGTCAGCATCTGCGCTGAACCCTTGAAAAGGAGCAAGGTTTTCCTGGTTTGGTCTGCTTTATGTTGTTATACTAAGCTCTTCTGTTATTACAGTAAGCTTTTTTGTTTTTACAGAAAGCTCTTTGGGGTTTTGTTTTCAAACCAGTTCCTTCAACCTTCAAGAGCAAAGACAATTTTGCTGCTGAAACACACGATCAACTTATGCAGCAAAATGTAAAATTCAGCATTTACCTCATTGGTTTCTGAACCTCTTTCAGTAAATAGTCTCAAGAACTTTGGTCTCTGACAGGTCTAATGAGTTTGCTAATAAAAAAGCCTAATTGTGGAAGCAAAATACACAGCAGCAGAGATTACACGGATGTTTAAATATACCTATTATGACTAAAAATGATCTCCAAAAATTGCAGATACCCCTATAGGAACTACTAGGAGCTTTGTGTCCAGAACAGGAGTTGAAATAAGCATGGAAAATCCTTTGGTACAAAGGAAATGGGATAAAAGCTGTTTTCTAGCCACACATAAATCCATAGCCAAAATAATAAAATACTTTTCCACTGATCAGATGGAAGCTAAGCCTTTTATTAATTCTTCTATACAACTGACAGCCCTGAAATGGAATTTTCCACTTCACAGTAAGGTTGAAAAAAGAACTGGTACAAAGTGGTCCTGGAAAACAGAAGTATACTGCAACTTTCCAGTAAACAGAGATTAAAGGCCAGATTCTGATCCCAGGTTGGTGATGCTGCATTAACAGGTTTCTGAAGAGCACAATAACAATTACTGCTAAGTGACAATGGGTGGTTTGTCTCAAAATGGCCAATATTACCCAAGCACCCAAGTGAAAAACCTACTAGGAAAGCTGTACTTATAGCTCCACCTTGCTGGGAGATGTAGCTTCACTGCAGTTTGAGAGGAAAAGAAGCCAGGGACATGGAAAGGTAGCTCTGCTTTCTGAGACATGAAGACTGATGAACTTAGGTGAGGGACAGACCTGGAAGATTACTTTTTGTGAGATTAAGAAACTCAGCTCATACAGTTAATCATGATTCATTTCATCTCTGACTAATGGGCAGGTGCCTTAGTATGCTGAACTGAATACTTGTACAAGCCAACTTTTTTTCCAGTACCAAGTATAAGTCATACTAAGCAAATTATGACTCTACTTTGGTAATTTAATAGACTCAACTCATATAAAACTCATAATCTTTCAAGCCTCTTGCTCAGTTTATCCTGTGTTTTTGAACTCACATACTTAGGTAGAAAAATAAGGAATGAATGGGGGACTGCAAATACTTTCAAATATTAAGGCATCAAAAGTTTTTAGAGTAAAAAACATACAAGTCATTGGAGCAGAAACATATAAAGCATGCAATTCAATAGATAAGTGCAAATCATTATTCTAACACAAGAACAATCGGGTGAATAATTATGAAATAGAGAATTGCCATCTAAACAGAAACACTGTCAAAAAGGGCCCACAGAATTAAAAGGTCCAGGAGCTGCCCAGAGTGAACATTATCATTTCACAACCCTGTCAGGCCACGTATTTATAAAATGGAGCTTCTTTCATGAAAGCCTTTCACAAGACCACAGCTCAGCCAACACATTATTGTGTCCTTTTGGCTACCAAACCATAAGAAACTAACCAAAAAGTCTCTAAAGAGAACAACAGGACAAAAAAAAACCCAAACAAATGAAACAAAAAATCCCAATCAACCAACCAAAAAACAAATGTTAAAAGCAAGGTGGAGAAAATAGACCCCCAAAGAAAAATGGGAAGAGCTAAAGATCAGTCAGGGATTAAAAAAGCCATGGCAACAATTTTCAGATATTTTAAAGATAAATTGTCTTTACTGGTGAAAGGAAAATAAGTAATGGGTTTAAAGTAGGAAAAGATGATGTAAGGTAAACATGACAAGGAAAAATAAAATCTCTATAATTAGAAGGATAATCAGTCAATAGAATAGAGGAGCACTTAGGAAAGTGATTGACCTACTTGACCGGGATGCTTTTAAGAACATAGCATGCAAACATGGGAAAGGCTCTCAGAATATCTGAATCTGTCTCAATAAAAGGATGACCCATAGGACCCTTCAAGGATCCTTCTAGCCATATTTATAATGGTTAAATCAGTTTACAGTTTGGGTACAAAGCTTTCACAGTTGTGACATTATAGACACTTGGAAGATGTGTAATTGTGGGTATGGATCATATACTTCTGTTCTTGAAAATGGTAGCCGCTATTTGGGAGAAATATGAGAGGCAAATAAATCTTCTCTCAAAGTGAGTGTAAGCAGTGGTTGCTATTGCTCACAAAGCCAGCTACAGATAACGCTAGCCAGAAACTGAGCTATCTGGAGGAAGAAACAGGCCTATTCACTGTGGACATACTGCGAATCCAGAGATCTGATTGTTGTTTGCAGAAGCTGTCATTACACAGCCAAAGCCTAAAATGCCAGATGCATAAACACAGAGAGTGACAGAAGGTCTGACAGGCAGAGATGCACTTACGGGGTCCAGAAACAAAATTAAAAGGATTTTTTAACAGAAAATACTCTGTAGAGGAAACAGACAGACAGAAAGACAAGAAGGAGCGGGAGGTAGGAAGGCTTGGATTATTAAGCAGGAAAACTACTTTCTGTTACCCAGTTCTGCTGTATTAGGAGGATCAGGGTTTTGTAAATTATAGTTAAATCAAAAGAAATTAGATAACAAATATAAAATTAGCACTTGGCTGCAAAGCTGATATTGGTTCAAAGTTCTCCATTTTTCTTAGAAGTCAAACATGATTTTAAAGAAAACAGGAGCTCTTCATTTAGTCTCAGTTCATCTGGGTTATCAAGGTCATGATTAGTTTAACTGAATGTAAACATATGTTTAAAATTAGACCTATTCTTATATTTTTTACTCAGTCACCACATAATGGATGAAAATGGACTTGGAAATACATTTTTGCCTTTTAATAGTTCTCTTTATCTGTCAGCAATCTGATTTTTAGATCTCAGACAATGTAGTATGCCCATATTTGAATTCATTGCTAAATCAGGACTTAAATAGGCTTTTTTCTTTACAATCAAGTTCTATTTTTGTGTTGGCAATTCACTTCTGAAGAGTTAAATGAGTATATAAATCTGCAAAGAATTCATTGCATTATTCTGAAATAAAAGAAAAACTGACAGCAGAAAAAAAAGATAATTCTGAGATTCAGGAAGAGAACATTTGTACAAAGAGTAACGTGTTCACAATTTTTCTATCGCATTTTCTGATATTCGAGACAGTTTGAACAAGTTATTTCATTTCCTGTGACTCCGCTCTTTCTCCTGTTAATCGTCCTCCAAAAACATAATGCTTTCTTGTGGCAGTTCAGCTCTTTGCCATCCAAATGAACATAAGTGTTACAAACTCATAATTAAAACTACACTGAAAGAGCAGCAACAGTAAAAATGAGCTTTGTGGAGAAAAAAATTCTTATTAAAAAAAAAAGAAAGGAAAAATATATTTGGACAACTGAAAGTCCCGAGTATCTCTCTTTTTAGCAAATAAGGATTTAAATGTAGCTCATTTATTCCAATGCAATACAGAACTACTTATTTTGAAACAATAGGGTAATTCCCAACTTACACCAGTATAAGGATCAGAATTTTCCATTTATTTTTCTTAGGTATCAGTAATGACCCCTTGTTGCATGTATTTTGGCATCACATTCATTTCACTGAATTAGGAATTTAGGGGGAAACAAAGGTTTTGGAGAGAAAAATACTTTTTTTTAAAGTTGAGTCTTGGGTGTTCAAAATGAAGAAGAATTTTTTTTCATTTGTGTGGTTCCTAAAGATGACTTCTACTGTTAGGCAGTGCACTTCTCTTTCCTTAAAGTAAATCAATTCCCTTAAGAGAGAAGCTATGGTCCCCCTGTCATTTCCTACATTCCCTCATCATAATTCCAGAAAGACCATTTTCAAATTGTCGAGCAGCAGCAGCACAGCAGGCAGAGTGTACTGTATCAGAATGCATTGTTTGAAAGGAAAAGTGCCATCATCACAGTAACCTGGCTTCATTTTAGATTATAGTAATAACAACAGTCTGGACACCTTGGCAAGGCAGATCAAACAGTACGACAATAAAAAAAAAAAAAAGGAAATAAAAGCATCCCTGACCAGATTTTCCATTTTCCATATGCAGGGGTTTTAGGATACTGTTTTCTACTGACTTTTTTAAAGCTCCATCCTGCAGCTATACTGCAGATAAAGAATGAAATGTGTCTTCATATGTATTATGCATCTTTTCTGATGACTTAGAAACAGCTTTGAACCAGACTTGGAAGGCAAATGCAGCAAGACAGGAGTTTCATCAGAAACTCAGCCTTACTGGTGTCTGGAGGTTAGTTATGACAGTAGTCAATACAATATGAAGAGGGAGAGGACAAAACCAAATTTAGGGTGAAAAATGGATTAGGAGGAGCTGGGTGAACTGTCTGTAGCACCAGGTAGAAGGAAGCGATAACGACAAACCACAAGCAGTGCTCATCAGAGGAAATGAAGTAGGAAAAGTAAGAAGCAGTAGTTCAGAGTGAACACTGGGAGGGAGTAATCCCAGTATCTCCTACCATGGCCTAATACAGAGGATAAACTAAGAAAAACAGTGTAAAAGCAATCAGGTAACCTTCCAAAACAACAGAGTTCAGCTCTCAGACATACAAAGTAGCAGACAGGAGATGATGGAGGGGATTCACCTTTTAGTTTTGAATAGGAGTGAGGAATTTAGTTGGAACTAGATGATATTTAAGGTCCCTTCCAACCCAAACCATTCTGTGATTCCATGAACTTGTGGAGAATGCAAGAGAAGAAAACCAAATGGGCACAAGGCAAAGGATGGGAGTGCAGGAGAACAGCAATGGCAGCAGTGGTGACAGGGAAAAGGAAGCCACAAGAAGAAAAAGGAGCTAGGGCAGAAAGAGGTAGGAAGATGAAGGGGACAGAATAAATGTGGTGAGTTGGAGACAAGCACAGCTGCAAACAAACTAAGTGAACACTTCTGTAAGAAAAATTTGTTCAGCTCTTCTCTAGGAAAATGGGATATATTCCCCTTCACACATACACACAGCCAAGCTAGAACCAAATGGAGTGTGTGGCATCACAAGGACGACATGTTCTTCCACAGCCAGCAAAAGTGCACACAAATTCCTGCAGAATAAGTGCTTTCAAAGCACTAGCATCTCATACGGTTAAGGTGATCTTTCCTGTATTTAGCATTTCCATGAGGCTCAGCATATTCAAATCACAGTACAACACTGCTCGCTGCACAGCAGCAGGGATAAAGCAAGCAGGGTGGGCTGTGGAAAGCACAGAGCACTGACTGGCCTATGCTATAGCTCAGAACAGGAAACATGTTTTGTGGGCCCCAGCTCAGCACTTGAAATGTAAGTCCAACCATCACCTTTCTGATAGATGCATAATCTTTAAATTTTGCATAATTGACATGTCCATTTAATTTGATTTAGGCAACTCTAATGATAAAAGAGCATCTTTCACTGAAAGCACTGCCATTCCCACAACATTTTGCAATCAGAAAGCAGCACCAAGGATTTTTGGCTGTAGTAGAAGTCCTCCACTTGCTCATGTCCCATGCCACTACGTAACTTTTCTTATTGAACAAAGTTGTCTTCATAAAGCTAATATTCTGCAGCATGTCACTCTATTCATTTCAGTGTCCTTTATTTTTTTTACTACCTAGCTACTGATTTTTCTGCCAAGACCTTTTCATGATTAATCTGTTACAACTTTATTAGAAACTGTTCACTTACAGAAGGCTTGGGAAGGGTCACATTTACTCTCAATATAATTAAACTGACAGGAGTGACTTTATCCCAAGAAAAAAAAAATTGACTGTGTAGATTCACAGTAAGTAATGAATTTCAAAATTACTCAGTCATTTCCATATCACTTGTTTGTCCTCTAGAGAGTTAAGGTTTATATTGAGCCAGGCATCTTGGTCTTGTACACGTCCTTTAGTATCAGGAGATAGCAACAGTAATTACATCAGGATCTCCAAGTTAGTTAATTGGACTTAAAATATTCTGATCATGAGTCTAGATCAAACCTAGGTTTGAATCACAGACAGCGTAGCTACACAATAAACATTTGTTAGTTAAGCCCCACCTCCGCATTTCATTTATTACCTATTGTTACAAAAGCAAAAAAAAAAAATCATAAGAACCTAAAGGCACTTATAATTACAGTCTTTCCTTCCCTGCCTATCTTATCACACATTTTGCTTCTCTGTTTCTTTTGTACCATGTGTGCTCTTATCTCCCCCACTTATTACCTCAAACCCATGTGTGCTGGTTTCAGCTGGGATAGAGTTAATTTTCCTCTTAGCAGCTAGTGCAGTGCTGTGTTTTGGCTTTAATCTGAGAGCAGTGCTGATAGCACACAGATGTTTTAGTTGTTGCTAAGTAATGCTTACCCTGATCAATGACTTTTCAGTCTCTCATGCTCTGCCAGTGAGGAGGGGCACAAGAAGCCAGGAGAGAGTCAATACAGGACACCTGACCCAAATTAGCCAAAGCGGTATTCCATATCACAGCACATCATGCCCAATATAAAAACTGGGGGGAGTTGACTGAGGAACACTGATAATTGCTTGAGGGTGGGCTGGACATTGGTCAGTAGGTGATGAGCAAATGTAATGTGCATCACTTCTTTGGTTTTTTTTAGCTTGAGTTTTATTTCTCTTCCACTCTTTTTCATCATCACCATCATCATCATTATAGTTGTTGCTATTATTATATTTGACTTTATTTCCATTATCAAACTGTTCTTACCTCAACCCACAGGTTTTACCTTTTTATGATTTGGCAACTGTATGGTGCTTAGTTGCCAGCTGGGGTTAAACCATGACACCATAAGAGGTTGTTTTATTACACTATTTCAGAATTAAGTAACAAGTTTTCCTCTGACTCATGTGTTGTGCTCACCTCCTCAACTTTTTGTCATCTTCTGTCTGCTTTTCACAATCACTGTTCTCTTCTTCTATATGGAAACTAGCCATGACTACCCAACTTTGTATATCCAAACTAGCTTCCGCCTGAAAGTCTAAACATTGTCAGTTCCTCTTTGTTGTATTATTTAGTGCTGGGACTTCCCCCCTGAGATTTTCCTGAGAGAAATTATTCTCTAAGTTTTCTGAAAAGTGAGAGCTGTGAAAATATAAATTTGAAAGTACAAGGGAAATTCTTTATCCTTCATAGCAGCAAGAAAACCAAGGAAGTTGTGAACTCTGCCTGGTTGTCAACATTTAAGAAACACTCTGTCCCTTTAACAGGCAAATCTAGGTACAGATCTCCTAGGCAAAGTTACTTGGAAATAGTATGAATAGATTTTAGGCCATACCTCACAGTTATGTGGGCATCATCTATTTAAATAATGAGAAATCTTACTAATGGAAGAACTTCATCAGGAAAATAACCTAAGATGACCATTTTTCATAGCAAAAATTAAAGCCATGCTGTATTACAGTGCTGCAGCACTCATTCCACCTCATATCACACTATGAAAACTCCTGTGACCATGCGTCAGCTCTTCACAGATATGCACCATATAACGGTAAGCAGTCAGCAGACAGCTCTGTTCTCTTCAAACAGTTGCTCCTGTGACTTTACTACTCAGACTAACATCAGTTGATGTGATATTTTCATGGCCTCCAAAGGCACTGTAGGGACAATACAAATAACCTGCCATTTCCACAAAACCCAACACAAAAATGTCAGCTGTAAGAGTAGTTTATGCCAGTTTGTGTTTATAAGGTGCCAAGGAAAGTAATTATTGTGGTTATGAAAAATGTCACACAAAGTGTCCTCTAGAGTCTGGAGCTGGGAAAACACAGAAAGGGACAGCATCCTCTACAAAACTGTTTGCTAAAAGGCAACACAGGAAATACACAGATGTAAAATTTGCTGGTTTAGGCAATTTTCATGCAAACAGGAGGAGGATAGCAACTCGTGGTCATCATGAGCCAAATTGTGGAAGTGCTTATCAAGCAGGAAAACCACCAAACTCTACATAAAGTAGGGCTCACATAGCAAGCTTGGTCCTCAGGTAAACAGTGGCAGTGAATCACTGCAGGAGGCAGACCAGAGGCTGAACTTCCTTGCCTCAGCCACCTGCCAACTAATTCTGAAGAACACCAGTAAAATATAACATATGTTTGTAAGTATTTGCCAGCAGTGGGGGGAAGAGGCAGGCAGGAGAGAGAGAGGAGGAATGTGGTTCAGGGAATAAAAAAGTACTTTGGTGTAAATACTGAGGCTAGTTATTCATTTGCCTCATGACTTGATTTTATCACACATACTGAAAATACTCTGGTTTTAATACCTCTAGCTCCTGGGTAAAGACACTTTATTTTTTTTCCTATTTCCTTCCCTCAATTGTACATCCACATTTAGATTTCACTTCTGCTTCATCTTTATCTTCCAGCAAGTTCTGTCACTATTTTTCAAAAAGGTTTGGGGGACAGAGAAATTGTGCCAGGACCTATATTCTGTGAACACAGATTCTGTAAACTTGCAGGTATGCAGTACAGCAAAACGCTGACATCTTCACTGCACCCTTCCAAGAGCAAAAATGAAGCTGTCTTTTTTATCCGTTAGAAACCCAACTGCAGAGTATTGCAATCTGCAATCTCTTCTTCCACACTGGGGATCTTTTCTTCCCTGTCTGGATTAGGGAAGGATACAATGTACCCATCTGTTTAAATGTGGTTCTGATTAATATGCTGTCAGCCACCCTGAAAACATTCAGATGTTAACTTTCTAATGTGAAACTTGAGCTAATTAATAAGCTTGTACACACTCGTGCAAGTGTGCTCATGTGTTGATATGCTTGTGCAGGTGAGTGTGCCAACAATGGATTCTCACCTACAGCAAAGCAGAGGACCCAGCAACAGGGAGGTGAGCCAGGAGGGAGTCTCCGGGTCATGCTCCACCTTTTGTTCCTCCTCTGGAGCCAGCACAGCAGAAGCAATAGTTCCCTCTGGTAAGTTTTTAGATTTGTCATGTCTGCACCCACTGATCTAGAAATTATGAAAGTGGCACCAGGAGCAATGATGGAAGGATAATTAAAAAATAATTAACAAGAATAATTTGCAAGGGGCCAAGGGACAAGAGCTTTTATTTCATCAGCTGGTGTAAGTGATTAAATAGGTACACAACACTGCAGTAAACGTATCCCTTTTTGAAAATTGAGAGGAGAGAAAGTGTAGAGGGAATAATTGCCAATTACTTACTTTCTTTTGTTCTTTTGTCAGACTAAATAACTTGCATGACCAAATAGTTTATTCCAAGACAAGCAGTTAACAAATCACCTACCCCCACTCTGAAGAGTAGCTCTGGCAGCAGGATGGTATCTGATGGAGAGCACAGCTGCACAGATAAAAGAAAAGAGAAGCAGCAGAACAATAGACTCTCTGCACTTCAATGCCCCTGGGTGGGGGCATGATGGGAGGAGAGGAGGAAGTCTTACTGCATCTGCCATCAGCTGTCACACTGTTCCTCTCATCTGAAAGCATTTATTGCTACATAAAAGAGAAGAAAAAGAATGAATTCCCTCATGGTATTTTGTGATTTGTTTCGGTTTCTAAAACTAAGATTATACTCTAAAAGGTACACTCCATAAGACTTGCTTTCAGCCAGTCACATCTTCTTAACAGATGATTGTCTTCCCCCAGCAGAGATACCTTCCCCATTATCTAGCAGTTTTCTGCTGCTGGTCAAGGTTGCTGCACGGTGCCTAGTACCAGACTGCTTCCCAGTTAAGAATGAATCCCACAATAAAAGACTAAATCTTAGTGACATCGTGCATTCTTCTGAAAATAATCCAGCATCTTTCATTTGAGCATTTTAGCTCTCATTACTTCTTCCTTTCAAGTCTTGTGGACACCACTGCAGTTCCTGCATGTGAACAGGAGCTTGCTGTCAACATTATCATGTCCAAGACCTGCTTCTTCTGTCTTAGATTTAAGAATCGGGAGAGCTGTTTTTTTCCAGGGTATTTTCAAAGTACATTGATCTCACCTTCCTGTTCTTGATATTCCCCTGTATTTGGCCTCTGCTAGAAATGTGATCAAAATTGTACCAACAGCAAAATGATTCACATGTACAAGAACTCGCCTAGAATGTACAACAAGCCTGAGAAGAAGCCTTCTGTTATTAAAATACCTTACAGGGAAAGAATCAAAATCCCAGGTCAGCATCTGAGCTGCAGATTTTGTGGCAGATTTCCAGGCCAGTACAGCATGAACATGTTTCTGGGAAGTATCCAATCATTTGAATACTTTTCTAGACCTTTCAAGTTCACCAAGCATTAATGACTGTACAAAAAATGCAAATTAAGTACCATATGTGAATTCAGAATTAAAGGCTTATTGAGAACAATGTGGAAATATACATTCCGCATGCATTTCTGCTTGCAAGCTAAAAGAAGAACAGCTTTTAGGGTTTTGCCAGGTTCCCCCATTGTAATTCTATCCTTCCTTTTGAACAACCCTCTATGTAAACCATGACAGCACAGTTAAGCACAGTCATTGTTAAATGCTTCCTACTGTTCAGTGCAGTTTTATCAGAGGTTTTCAAATGCAGCATCTTTATCTGTACTGCCTTTCAGTCAGTGCTAAGTGCCTGCATCTCACCACTCCTAATATATATCTCTTCTGTAAGTTTGATCTTCCTGCTGTCACAAGTATTATACAATATAAAAGCCAGGCTTCTAGCAGCAGAGAAGTGCATCTAGTCACGTGTCAGATGCATATCAATTTCTTGTGCTCTGTCCTGTTTTCTTCAGCACAGGGAGCAGAAGCAAGCTACCTGCCACTGCAACAAGGTCTAAGGTCTTGCCTGCACTAGGCTGGAGAGACTTGTAGTTACAGCAAGGTTTCCCTAGTGCCCCTACAATACAACACATTCCAATGAAACAGATTACCAGCAACTACTCAGGAGTGATCATATCACTCTTGAAGATTGCTCTTGACCCAAGCAAGGTTAATTGTCGTTTTAGTCTCTATACACTCTTTGCAGTAGCAAGCATTTCCAAACAAAAACACAGAGCTCCCAAAGTCCTTATTTTCCACATTATCTGTGCTGTTTTCAAGATAGCGATTTTTTTTACCTCTACTTTTTTTTTTTTTTTTTTTTTTTTTTTAATAACAAA
>JANHGB010020199.1:0-12231 GCA_026283785.1 Coracopsis vasa
AAAGCATGAGTGGAGATCTATGACAGAAGCTGAATCTCATCTATTACTGGAATTTCAGATGGATGTTGCCAACGCTTAGACTATATTTGTCTAAGCCTTCCAGCATCTCAGTGATGAGGTACAAACTAAGATTCAGGCAAAGAATTTGGCCTTCCAAATTGACAGAAGATCTGGAAGCAAAACCAGAGACCTGGCTTTTCACACAGAGCCTTATGAAATCCTGATACCAAACTATGTGGGTCTATGGGCACTTGCAGAGCCCATTTCTGTCCTGACTTAACCTCATTTGGTGACAGAAGACTTGGGGAGCATTCACATCTTGGCTTTTTTTTATTACTTATAAGAATTCCCTCCAACAAGAGATGGAACAAGGTCCATGAAAAGGAATTAGGCAACTTGGATTTGGAAATAGTAATGCTTTAAGTTCGTTTTAGACATCATAACCAAATGCCATCTATTTGTCCAACAGTATAGTCTGCCAAATGTGATTAGACTCTCTAAAGGGGAATTGGTGACTAAAGCTGGGAAAACTGTAGTGATCAGCGCCCTTTAGGTTACTCTCAAAAGTTCTTTAGAGTCAAGGGCTGCAGAGCAAATATGGCCAAACTAATTTGATGCATTAACAAATACTCTGCTTACATCTCAGAGGCTTCTGTATGAGGAAGTTTTTGCAAAAGAGCAGATACACAGCATGGGCAGAAAGTAGTTTTCCTCCTGCAGGTAGGATTCAAGTTCTTAAAAGTTTTCTGGAAAAGCTTTGGTTGAACAAAGTGCTTAATTCCAATTGTTAGGTATTATTTTCTGCAAATAGTAGTCCTCAGCACTTGAAAACAGAAATCTGTGGCCGAGAATGTCTCTGAAGGATAACTGATATGGCAGTTGATCTCTCAGGGAAGCTGAGGGCACTGAGAGAACCCAGCTTTCTGCCAAAGATGCATCCAGACCTCTAGTCAATGTAAACAGATTGATCCTATGACTGGAGAAAGGACACTGCTTTATGTATAGGCAATGGCACTCCTTTATGGCCTCTGGTACAGGGACAAGGAGCATTAGTTGGGCCATTTGCCTTTGATCATGCATGAGCAGACAGAATATCACAGCTGTAGATGGAACACAAAAGGACCCGGAACTCCGGTGACCCTCTTCTGCAGTCACTGTGGGCAGAGAAATAATGCAGCAAAGATGAGGTAAACTGTCATTAGAGATCTGGGTTTGGGTAATCCCAACCGCAACTATGGCTGAGTGGAGAATGGATTGAAAGCAGCCTTGAGGACAAGGACTTGGGGTGGTTTTCAATGAGAAGCTCAACATGAGTCAGCAGCGTGCACTCACAGCCCAGAAAGCCAACCGTGTCCTGGGCTGCGTCAAAAGGAGCGTGACCAGCAGGTCGAAGGAGGTGATCCTGCTCATGTAATCTGCTCTTGTGAGACCTCACCTGCACTACTGCATTCAGCTCTGGGGTCCCCAACACAAGAGGGGCATGGACATGTTGGAGAGAGTCCAGAGGAGGCCACAAAGATGATACAAGGGCTGGAGCATCTCTGCTATGAAGAGAGGCTGTGAGACTTGGGGTTGTTCAGCCTGGAGAAAAGAAGGTTCCAGGGAGATCTTACAGCAGCATTCCAGTACCTGAAAGGCAGCCTACAAGAAATCTGGAGAGGGACTTTTTACAAGAGCATGTAGGGATACCACAACGGGAAATGGTTTTAAGCTGAAAGAAGGGAAATTTCTATTAGATATAAGGAAGAAATTCTTTACTATGAGGATGGTGAGGCACTGTCACAGGTTGCCCAGAGAAGCTCTGGCTGCCCCATCCCTGGCAGTGCTCAAGGCCAGGTTGGACAGGCCTTTGAGCAACCTGGTGTAGTGGAAGGTGTCCCTGCCCATGGTGATCTTTAAGGTCTCTTCCAATCCAAACCATTCTATGGCTCTATGATCTCAGGCTGCTTCTGTGGTAGGCAAGATGTGGTTTTCTGATGAAGAATACTCCGAGGCCACCCCAGAGAATTAAGAAAGTCTCCTAGCTGTTTTTTGGAGAAAGCACCACAGAAACCCTAGTCTTGACTATTACTTGCTACTGTCATCACCTGCATGCTCAGCCTTTAGTTGAAAGGCCAGGCTGGTAATACCAACACATGCTCTATGTTCTTTGTCAAAGCAGTAAAGGTAAAGGCAAGCAGCTCTGCAGGAGAGGAGACCCATTACAAAGAAACATGTCTAAAGGGAGCCGGAGTTTCAGAGCAGTATGAAGATAAAGTGGGGGATGAGGGAAAACTCATCTTACCAGTGAATTGAATAAGCTTTTAGGTCAACAAGGGCCTTATGAAAAAATAAAGCAGTTTGCTAGGAAGATGTGAAAGGAAATCTGCTATGACTCAGTCAAGAAATTCAGAAGAACTCAGAGGAAGTGCACGCTGCTCCTTTTATAAACATATAGGGCACGTACGGACAGGAATGACTGGTGCAGCCAGCATAGAGAACAGTCTGGCCACTACAGCATGTACCTGTAAGCTGCTTATCGTGAATGCAAATCTAGTTTTGTATTTGAAAGAGAATTTAGTTTGTAACACACTTACACATTTACAACCTTAGTGCCAGCCCAACTGCAAAAAGAAAAAAGAAAAGAAGAGCAGGGCCCCAGTCCTGCAGACTGAGCTATGGTGAGCAAGCACAGATGTTTTCTGGGGCTTGATTTGCAGGAATAGGGCCTGAAAATCAAACGAGGAAATTAACTCCTACAAACGTTCAGTGGAAAACATGCTGAAGAGGAAGGCAGATACACCAGTGCGTGTATGCACATACACAAACAATACAGGTTTTGAGAAGTAATGATGTAAGAAAAATTTTTTGAGCCTCTCATGGAAAGATTTAAAAGTTTTGAGATATCATCATTCCCACAGAGGAAAGACAAAACTGCCAACAACTCTTAGTCTGTGTAAGCAGCCACACCAGTGTCTTCTGTGTGCGTGTGTCTGGGGAATGTGCTCAGCTTCGCTACTGGGAAACCGGAGAGTCATTGCCATGTCCCCCAGCCTGGGCAGAGATCCCAGGTCCCCAGGCAGGGCTCCAGCAGCCAGGCAGGAAGAAGTCCTAGGACAGAACTGCCAGAGGAGGGTAAAAAAAGGGACAGAAATTCTCAAAGCGAGCTGCAAACTGCACACATGGAACCTATTACAGAATGGATGAATACTGAAGTTTTGTTTCCTTTGCAATACACCTTGCAAAAAATACACTACAAATAATTTCACAAACAATACCTGAAAGCTGTTTTTGGAAGTTCTCTTTATGAAGTGATACTAGAACACAAGCTAGCCTGGGTTTTACGTAGAAACGCTAATCAGGCACCTCCCAACCCAAGGAAATGACAATGCTGAAATAAAAGAGCTGAGAAGTGCTTTGAAGTATCAGGTAGTATGGATATAAACACACACATTAATCTAACCTAGCCAGTTAACTGGCAACACATGCCTAAGCAGTCACCTGGTGTTCAAATAACCGACAAACAGCTGTGGCCTTCTCTCCGTTTGGTATTAGATAATAATATCATCATCATCAACAGCAGCAGCATCAACAAAACCCACCTTTTTGTTGTTGATAATTATGATACCTAGATGTATTGCACAAAGACAATTGCCATACATGAAGTACAGGTTTCTTTCAGAAGTCATTAATAAAAATGTTTTTAATCAAAATTATACATTTAAATCAAAATTATACATTTATACAGTGAACTTTAAATCTCATTTGAAACTAGAGGAGAGAAATATTGTATTTTATATATTATATATATGTAATATATATTGTAAAGTATTATAGTATACTTTAAATCCACAGTTTTGTATTATTACACAGCCAGTCAGTTACAAATATATATGTGGATTATGGGCAAGGCTCTAAGGATAAGGTCATTGTGGCAGAAAATTACTGGCTAAATAGTTTGTATATTAAATTGAACACAGTCTCCTTTTAAGAGATTGTTTAATGAATCTGAAATAAAAAAACAACAAAAAAAAACCCAAACAAAAAAACCAACCCCCCAAAACCCACCAAAAAACCCAACAAAAACCAGACCAACCCCCCTCCCCCAAAATAATTATTTTTACAAGTCTGTTTGAACACTGCCCATGTCCTTGTCCCTCCCATTTCAGCTCGTTTGGGGATTTTTAATTCGCTGTAAGGAGACCAGGAGAGGGAGCTCAAACCACTAGGTACCAGCACTGCTGCTAGAAAGGTAGGCCAGGGAAAAATCCGCACTTCTGCTTTTGGATAACAGTTCCTGGCAGGTTTAGTAAATGACAGTAACATGACACTTGGTGAAGGAAAGGGAATATAGTTACTGGCAGCTAAGTAAAGCTGCTACTGACACCATTTTCTTTTTGAATATACTTTGCTTTTGCTGTCTTAGGAAAAAGGCATCATTGAGGCAACAGAGTTGGATTTGGTACTAATTATGACATTATTTCTGGGATGCCAGAAACTCCACAAAAAACCCCTAACTAGTTAAAAGCATAAGGACTTTTCAAGTTTGGTGTCTCCATGACACAACGTTGGTACATGGTCAAGCAGAAGTTTCTTTGATTCTGCCATTTCCTGTCAGATAACTACATCATGTGTTGCTTATATGGTGGTAGCCTCCACTATTAACACTAATTTTGTCCTTGCTAACAGATGGTGAGATAGCCATTTTGGTACCATCAATTCAACATCACTGAACAAATCCCCACAGTTTTTATCTATCTGCACTAAAAATGGGATTTCCTGGTATTACATTTGTTTCCTGTGCCAAGGGAAATCAGGTAACAGCTGCAGTTCAAGATCTTTTGGATTCTTTTGTGAAATCAAAATACTCTGCCAATACAAATTTTGCTAAAGTTTGTAAAAATATTTTCCAAGAAGCTAAATAATTTGTCCTGACCGCCCACGATGGCATGTTGCTTTTTAAAAGGGGATATTAGTTAGAGTAAAGTGACAGTTTTGAAGATTTGGGGTGGGAGGTGGGGTGGTGTTTGGCCTCAGTGGGAAAAAAGATACCTAGGAAATATCATCTGTGATGAAAACAAGAATTTATGAAGGCCACCAATTAATGTAATTGGAAAGCGTTCCTCACCAAGATGTGTGTGACATTCACTTGCCAGCTAGCTGCAGTATCAGGCATGCAGGCAACATCAAGAAGATGATCTACAAAGACCAACTATGTTTTCTACTGCACATGTATCCCCAGTTCTATCATCCAAATACCTGCAGTAAATAAAGGGTTAATGGCCTAGAAAAAGATCTCTTGCTAGAAAACTTGTAGGCAGTCTTGCTGACATTTCTAGGAATTTACTTAAAATACTCAGTATGTGATCAATCACTTATGTCTTTTGAAAATCTGGGTTATCTGTCACAGACAGCAATGGCAAAAAATCCATTTACCAAAAAGTGACGCTTCTGATGTCTTCGGATTCTCAAAGTATGCCATTGCACTTCTTAGCTGGGTGCTACGGATAGGGAAATTTGGGGGAGGGATGGGTGGACAGTTAAGAAATGCAAGTGTCATAGAATTTTCATCGTATTCTGATGAATATCAACCTGCATCAAGAATATGTGTTTCCTTAATAATTTACCAAATGGTATCTCTCAGTGCCACAATCCAATCTGTAGAAATCTTCTGGGTTTATCTGTAATCCTAACAAACTGTGATTGTCAGGAGGACTAAGTCAAGTCTGGTATTCCCCTAGCTTAAGTTTGACTGCTCAGCACTGAGACTGATTATTTGCATGTGGCTGTTTATCAGCTACCTGCAGTTTAAAGTTTTCTGCAGTTATACTTTTAATGGAGCCTTGAGAAAGAATCTGGAAAAAAAAAAGAACAAAAAGTGGTTTAGTTCCATCTTAAGGGTTTTGCAAAAACAATCCTAGTAACAAAATCCATTTCAAAAGCAGAAGTCATGGGAAAGTCACAGCACGTGACCCACTATGCAAAATCATTACCAGATGCTGGCTTCCTTTCAACAGCAATCCCATGACAGGAAACTTCTGCTTCATCACCCCTTCACCACACTGAGCCCAAAAGCTGGTATTACATGTATTCCACAGTACCGACATTGGTAAGTGCTTCTAGTTTCAAAAACATTGGGTTTGATTGACTTGCTTGTTATTTTTACCATCAATACCGTATCTCATCCCACTGAATAATTTCAGTGAAGAGAAGCACACTCGGAGCTTCTTCCATACCAGATAATAAAGATTAGCTTTCTATTGTTAGAAATATTTTGAACAAGGAAAAAGAAAACCACTTCAAGGGTCTTACTCTTTAGAAAGGCTTTGGAAATTTAAAAGACGACATTTAAACAAAGTTCCTTTATGCACTGTAATAAACTGATCTTAAAAGGCATCCTGTAAGAAATGCTGTCATGTTATTTTTCTAGTATTTCTGGATACATCTGAAACAGATCAGAATGAGATTGCCTCAGGTATTTAGGAACTTAAGTTTCCAGTTTAAGTATTAGAATGAGTATTTCCATCTTACAGTTCTAGTTCTGGTTCTTCCTGGCAACACTGAAAACAATCGATACAACATATTCTGTAACCCACCTTATAATCAAACTTCAAGCACGTATATATATTCATTACCGCTCATTTGGTTCTACGTCTTGAAGAAAAATGTGGGTTGCCTGCAAACTATGAATTCTGTCAAATTCAGGAACGCTCATTGTAAAGTACTTTGCCATCATTTGAAATCTGACAGTGAAATCTGACAGTGAAATCCAACAGTGAAATCCTTTACATTAAATAGCTTTCATCTAGATAGTCAAAACCCCAGAAGGCAAATAACATCTTGTGTCACAGAAAGCAACCATCAAAATTACAGCTGTCAGCTGACCACTGAAATATTGGATGAAACATTTTCCCTAGAAGAGCAGGGAAAAAACAAATCCAAACCCACAACTTCAGTACCTGTGCTTAGAATAGCTTCATTTTTGAAAATGCCCCAAATGAAAACATATAAACAAACTTTACAGAAGTAGATCACAAATAAGAAAAGCAGGCTGAAACTGAAGTTGTCCAGGAGAAAAAATCATCCGGTAAGGCCAGCTACAGCATACATCACTAAGAGATACAGTTGCATGAACAAGTTGCAAACTCAGATCATGCTGAAGAGACCTCACAAATACAGACAACTTCATACCATCTTTCCTTTAAGTATCTCGCAAGAATCCAGGGACAGAAGCTATTTATCAAAGACCACAATGACTGGAATGCTCATGTTCAGCGTTCTTGTTTTAAGCCCTGATTCAGAAAATTAATTAGCACTTTTTTGCCTAAATCGTGCAACACTCCCAACATAAGCCCCAATTAAATTTATATATGATATTCTTCACATTGGGTTATTTAGGAAGGAAAAATAACTGAAGGCTTATGGTAAACTTCCCAAGTATCCACAGTGTAGCTCCAACGTCATTATGTCAAAAATACATGGAACCAAGAAACGGATGAAGAAGTAAATGTGCAAAATGTATTATGTTCTTCAATGAACACAGGGACATACAATTTATAAAATTAGATCACATCTTCAAAATTAAAAAAACCCAACATATATAAATACCAACAGTTTGTTACAATAAACAACAGCCCACACGAAGCTCAAAACCAGTTTACTCTAAATCAATTTCTTCATACAAAACAAGCTACTTTCAAAAATTACTTCAGAAGAAAGTGGTATGCAAACTGAAACATTATTGCAGCAGATCTTATATGTTTTCCAAAGGAAAGTCTGTTGGCAAAATGAGACTAAGCTGGAAAAGCTCCTCACCTTTCTGTTAAAAGGCATTTTCTAAACTCAGCTTTGGTCCCTCTAATTACAGAAGGAAGTTTCCTCCTTGTTAAGAAGGGATTCACATTTCTAAATACAGTTCAATTAGAAGCATAAAGAGAAGAAAAAAAAAGAATAAATCAAGGCCTCTTAACATGCTTTTGTCATTTTCGTTTCTGCTTGGTTTTCATCCTAAATGCAGTGAAAATCTATTTGACCGAACCTCTATTTACAAAGAACTTCCACTCTGAAATTTTCCTTTATGGTAAAGTGAAATGAACCTCCTCCCTGCCTTTTCCTCTCCCCATACTCACCCCATAGGAAAAGATCACCCTGACACAGGGACACAGATACGTGAACAAGCCAGTGAGCACAAGGAATTCTACAAGTAGGCTCAGAGCAGCTACCTCACTGAGGCTACTCTTGGGCTCCTTGCATCTCTTGTTCTAGACCAGCTGAACCAAAAAGCACTGCCCCTGAGGGGGCTGGAAGAGAATGTCAGATAAGTTCCTAAAATTGTATCAGGCATCTATTTCCTTCTGCCTGTGTAAACATCATAAGATTCAATACTGGAATTTAAGGCTTCTGTCACAGTACACACTGGCATTTCAAACAAATCTTTAGGATAGTGAGAAATTTTCATGGAACAGAGTAAGCTTTTGCTGAGGTTACCAGGTTCAAATATATAAAGTGTGCAGATCTGCTCCTCTTGACGCAGAAAGTATTCTCTTTCTCACATGATGAAGACTCAGTCAAAATGCTGTAAGGTATGAGGAATCAACTGTGCTTTAATGGAACTTCATTTGGCTTGCAGCAGAGAGGGCACATAACTTTCCAGTAACAAAGTGCAGATTTGGAAACCCGAAGACAAGGATCCCAAAGTGACACTGTTCTCCTTAAGCTGCTACTGTCACAGTTAAAAGTTTTTATGTGTTTATTATGCCGTCAGTCCCATTATGGCTTTTATTTTCTTAGATGTTATACTGTTTCCTTTTCTAACATTTCTTCTGATACTTTGCTTCCTGAAGTATTGTCATCATTAGAATAATTTCCTGAGTCTCGACTGCTCTGTTCAGAATGTTTGTAATCTTTGAAAACAATTTGATTTACTTCTTCTGTGATGACAGTCTCAATTATAGAACATTTTTCTACTGGTTCTTCTGCAGTTAACACATAAGGACTGCTAAAAAGCTGTCCTCCAAAACCCTGCAAAAAGAGAAGCAGAAAAAAAGAGATGAACATTCATACGTAATACCTAAATAGTGATTCTGCTTAACACCACAGCTGTACAAATCTGGTTTATCATGTTCAGCAGCATCACGAGGTTTTCTACCTATAATACCATTTGTTTCCTTAAGTTCACAAACTCAAAGTTAGGGTGAAGTTTAATTGCATTCATAAAATTGAACACTAAAGAATGGCTCCCATTAATCTTAACTCTTCCACTATGCTTGTAGTTGTCAATCATCGATATAATTGTGGTACTTTATTGACTATAGACTTATGAGGCCACAGAAGACCTAAAGAAAAATCCTAACTTAGATGACTTTCAAAGATCATATGGTAGTGTGGGAATGAGGTGTGTGCATGTAAAGTCTACGAATCATCAGTTATAAGGCAAAGTTTGAAACAAGGAAGAGGAAGTAAGCTGCTGCGGCAGGACACCAAGCCTCATAAAGCCCTCAACAGTGCACTCCTGCCTATCCTATGTGCTTTAAATCTATTCTCTGAAGTGGTCATTATACCAAACCCATCACAAAAGTCTCCAAATATGCACTGCAATTATTATGTTTATCAGTAATGCATTAATTATGTTACCATTCTACTAAACAAACCAGCTAAAATGCTGCCTTACAAATAACTTAAATTCAAATTTGCCCTTGTAAACTACAAGACTGGTTTTAAATTACCACTTTATTCAGAAAGCTTTGTATGCTAGCTATCCTAGGAGCTTCAGTGAGATGACGGCATGATGACCTACGTAGGAAGGTAATACACTGCTCAATATCAGTGTTCGGAGACTCACAGAGGAAACCACAGTGAAAAGCATTTCAAAATACACCAATACTTACATGTTGCCCTGTTCATTTCAGAACAGGATCCTTACCAAGTACTACCTGTGCCAAGCTCAGCTGGAAATTGGACAACATCTGCCTTTTTAGAGACCAGTCAGGCTGGTAGGTCAGGATATTGTAGAAATATTTGCTACCTGCTACACTAAAATTTCCTCTAAAGCCTGGGCTTGCATTTTCACCTCCTCTGAGCATTAAAGGCTCGCAAAAGGCTACAGCATGCTCTTCCAGGTAACACAACTGGAAAGCATTTCTCGTCTCACTCAGCAGGGCAAAAGTATAGTATCACATTGGGTAGACATGCACACACTCTGGCATGAAGGCTTGGTAACAACTCTTTTGCACAGACAGAAATAAAATCATAGCAGTTAAAATATTTGCTAATCACAGAATTCTAGAAATTGACTGTACCCATTTTTTCCATAGGAATATCTGCACTCTGTTAAAACTTATATAATTAATCTTGGCATACCCATAAGACCACAGGATAACAGATAACACTTCTTAATAATATTTTGCTTGAATTTTTCTAAAAATACAACTGCTTAACAAATGAGAAAAATACATCTCATCTTACCTCTATATTCAAAGGAGTCTGGCAGGATGGAAAGAACACGTATTTGATTTTACTGTAGGCTTGATACAGGGCAAAAACAAGAGGCACAGCCACAAGGAAGACAGCAATCAGGGCAATTACAAACGTTGCTAAAATGACCAGAGGCAAAATTTTATCTAAAAAAGTTAATAAAACACATTCAGCCTAGGTATTCTTGAACTACAAACATTACAGAACACATTATTTCCAAATCAGCTACAGTACACTTTGCATTTCTATAGTACTATAACCAGCCATGATGATTATTACACAAATGATGCCATTCCAATATCTGAAAGTTATTAAAAAGCCAGCACAAAATACTTATTCATTATAAGAACACAGACATTTCCAGACAGGATCATCCAGTTATTCCCAGTTATATGTCACTACTTGACAACAGGCCAAAAAGGCCGCACATAGCACCATGAAGCACTTAATGCATGTAAATCTATTGTGCTATTGCATGCACGCAGGGTCTAACGCCAAGGCACAAGGACTTGGAGGTACTGGTGGATGAAAAATTGGACATGACCTGGCAATGTGTGCTTGCAGCCCTGAAAGCCATCTGTGTCCTGGGCTGCCTAAGAACAAGTGATGGGGAGGTGATTCTCGCCATCTATTCCACTCTGTGAGACCCCACCTGGAGTACTGCATCCAGCTCTGGGGCCCCCAGCACAGGACAGGCACAGACCTGTTAAAGCAGGTCCAAAGGAGGGCCACAGAAATGGTCAGAAGGCTGTAACACCTCTCGTAGCAAGAAAGGCCAAGAGAGTTGGGGTTGTTCAGCCTTGAGAAGAGAAAGCTTCAGGAAAACCTTATTGCAGCCTTTCAACATTTAAAAGGGGCTTATAAGAAAGATGGAGAGAGACTTTTTACCAGGGGCTGTAGTGATGGGACAAAGGGCAATGGTTTTAAACCAAAGGAGAGTAGGTTTAGATCGGACATAAGCAAGAAATTCTTTATGAAGAGGGTTGTGAGGCACTGGAAAAGGCTGCCCAGAGAAGTTGTGGCTGCCCCATCCCTGGAATGTTCAAGGCATGGTTGGATGGGGGCTCAAGCAGCCTAGTCTAGTGGAAGGTGTCCATGCCCATGGCAGTGGGCTGGAACTGGATGAGCTTTAAAGGTCCCTTCCAACCCAAACCAGTCTGTGAGTCTATGGTCCTGCATTCCTGTTTTAACCCAGGAAATGTGGAAAACCTTGTAACAAGCTAGGCTCAATTCCAGGACTTAATGGCGAGACCTTATAATAGAAGGAGTTTACATGACAGAATCCAGCTGTTGATAGCAAAATATTGTAGTCAAAGAAACCTTTTATCTGCATATTTATGAGCTATTCAGTGCCTAAGTTCCAAGAGTTTTGCAAGCTTCCTCCTCCCTTCCACCCTTCTGCTTTGCAAGGTATTCTCTGGCATTACCTCTTTAACAAACAAACAAACTGAAGAGAGTTTGAACATACTTAAACCAATACATACCAGGAAACACTTTACAAATAAACAAGCTGAGAAAATCAGGTATTTTTACGTCTATTTCCAGTTAGTACAAATGATCAAAGAATGAAAGATTTCCTCACTGGGATATAAGAATGTACGAGAAGTACAGGGCTGTCTCTCAATACTGAGTCTTGGGATGTACTGCTTGACCTTAAATAGCCTCATTATTATAATATGATATAGATAGATACCTATATAGAAGGATACAGGGAAGACTAGTAGCTAACTAGTAAAATACATAAAAAATTACCGGGAAAGTAATTGCTTTTGGTATAAA
>JANHGB010020199.1:12730-30347 GCA_026283785.1 Coracopsis vasa
GGGAGAAGTTGCATTCCAACAGAGTTTTAGTGGTTAAGCAAGTGATCCACAGTAATGGTGTTTTGCCGATGAGGAGAATCTCTTCACACTTTAGCACAGGAGTTTTTTTGAATATAATTAATTCACAGCAGAATTAAGACAATTTAAAAAATACTCTTGAAAACAGCATTTAGTGATTCCTCACACCCTCCTAAAATATCTTGAAAGCACTGGAAATTAAAGCTTGCCTATTAACAAGGCATTATACATTGTAATTTGTAATCATTACAGTTATTAACCTGAGATAATTTCTAAACTGAGTTGTGTTCTAGAATAACCAAAATGTAATTGTGATCAGGTCAGAACAGCAGCAGTTTAGCTGTAGGAGAGAACACAGAGCAGCAAAGTAACACGACTGACATTTTTGATCTCTGCCCAACTAGGTGCTAACTCTGTGAGGCCATCAGTTCATGCTGCAAATGTTTTTTAACTAGTGAGACTTGCAAATGCCTATAAAAGGTTAACAATTTTCCTTCCAGAGGTGTAACAATTCCCAAGCTCTTCTCACCTCCAGGTGTTTTGATGCATTCCTCTTTGCTGAAATGACTGCTTTTGTTATAAGCTTCTGAAAATGCCTGTACTTTTACACAGTACAAAGTCGAGGGTGTTAGATCAGAGATTGACGCTATTGTCTGTTTTATCTCTTTCACTTTGATTTCCTCCTGAAAAAGAAAAAATTGGAAGAATACAATGCACACAAATAGTACAAGAGTCACTCAGATTAGAATTTTGGCCTCTGCTGAAGAAGTAATTCTGTAAGGTCAGACACCGCTCTGCACTTGGATTAAATAAAAGAAACCACACAACTCCCTCCTAAGCAAACACATTCAGTAAACACTTATCGGCAAAAAACAACTGCTTTCACCATACTGAAATTTTACAGTTCAAAGTGGTGGGCAAAGCAAAACTTTTTCCTGTTGCAGTTTGTTTTCTTCTTCCATGCATTTACACATACACATTTACTGACTACTGTAAAATATTTTACTGTAAGTAGCATTTAAAGAATATGGAAAGATCTGTTAAAACATGAGTTAAAAGCATGCAAGACTTCATTGTTTTATGATACATATAGTTATGTATCATATAGCTAAACTACAAATACAGAAAGAAAAGAATTTGAGAGGCTGGAAGCTACATTTAATTCAGACAGTGCACACAGTCATAAGGTAACAAAGACAGTGCACAAGAACCCTACAACTTCCATTTTAAAGTGAGCTATTTAGCAGTTTGTACAAAATTTAGTGCAATTCTGCAATTTGTTACATTTTAGCCACATCAATGGAAGATTAAAATCTCAGTTACTTTGTGATAAAAGTCATCTTGACCAGATTTTTAGAAGAATCTTTCAGCAAAGCAAAATAAAACAAATCAATTGCATGATTGATAAGCCATATATGTGCCTCTTTGAAAATAAGCCTCTTAAGGAGAGCTCAAACTCCGTATTTAAGTCAAGACAAATTTTATCTACTGTTTTAAGTACTGAACTAGTTCATACCTCATTATTTGATGAATTCTTCCAAAATAGAATCCGGTAAGACAAATCATAATGGTCCCTCATGACTTCACTCTCAGATCCTCCTGGAGGAGAAATCTGGATATGGAGCAAAGCATTACTGATGTCCAGCTTCACACCAGGAGGGCCAATTTCATCTTAAGATGTTTTGAAAAAAGAAAAAGAAAAGTTAAAAATAAGACTGAAAGAATAATAATAATAATAATAATAATAAAAAAGCGCATAAAATACTGTAATTTAAATCTGTGTCAATTTTTAAGAATGTGTAGTTCGAAGTCTAACTTGACTAATAGCTTTATTCAGAATCTCGAGTCCTGGGAAATATTTCAGTTATTTTCTCTTTCCACATTAATTTATTGCTTCTGCAAGTTTCAGTGACATAAAGTACACAGGCTGTGGGATTAATTCTGTGCATATCAAAGTGAAACAACTCATCAGGATATGGACCCTCTTTTTCACATATACCCTCTTTCACAGTTATAGTATAGTTGAAAAGCGAGAAGCATGACAGTTTTGTTTTCTCTTGATGCATTACTTACCTAGGTTCTGTTACATTTCTGAAGAATAATCTAATTACCAAGACCTTGGAGATAAACATTTCTTGACATTTATGACTGACTTGAAGTCAAATCTTTTAGTAAGGTCACATTTCTCACAAAAATCAAAAAGTGCAACAAAGATAAAAATTATTGTAATTTCATTCTGGAAAGTGTATCTTTGACTTGGAAGTCACTATCTTTTAAGACTGCTTTTCATGAAGCTTTTCAGGGTTGTATGTCAATGTAATACTGCGTCAGCACAAAATTCAGGGTGCACTGTGCAGTGGTAGAGAGAAGGAGGAGATGAGAGATGAAAGCAGATGCACAAGAAAATAAAGGCAGTAGATTCTGAAATTATTCAACTTTGGCATCATTGTTCTGAGATAAAGAAGTGGTCCCTGTGAACGGAAGAAGTCAGACTAGGGATATTTCTAGTACAAACACACACAATGATTAATGTAGTACACAGTGAGATTATAAAATGCCATATAATGGCAGTTTTATGATTCAATTTTGTAAAGGAAATTATATAATTCTAAATACAGTGAAATACTGGCTGTGCTGAATGGAGAAGTCAATGGAAAAAGCTCCTGTTTAACTTGATGAGGCCAGGATTCACAACAGTTTCTGTAGAGGAACTATGTATTCAGTTTCATTAATCTAGCAAGTTTCTTTTTGTAAATAACAGCATTAAGTACAAGCTTGTTGAGAAATGTAAATTTAAGAAAACATGTTGCTTACTTGTTATCAGAGGATCTACTTTTACTTCGTTAGACAAACATGATCTATTATATTCATTTATGGCCTGCACACGGAGGTAATAAGATCCAGAAGTAGTAGTGATGATAGACGAAAAGTTGCACTGTGTATCAGTGATGTTTTCACACCCATGTACATTGAGCCACTTCACTGAGTAATCATCATGAAGTTTCTTCAGATACCCACTGCAAGAGATATTTTAATAGTTTTTGACATGAGGCCTTTGAACTCAGGGTAAAAGGGGGAGGGGAGGGGAGGAAGAGCATGCTGACTTGTGTTACATAGAGGTTTTTTAATTTTGGAAGAATGGGCTTCTTTGAAATTTATCATATTTGGAATATCATTTTTTCCATTTGTAACTGAAACAATGAAGTTAACTGGATCAGAAAATATGAATTAGTGCTTTATCAAGCCTCAGTAGAAGGATTATGTGTCAGTTTTATAAATTTTAAAAATCCAAATAAGAGTTTTCATATAGTTCCACTAAACTGAATATTTTTCTGTCATGACAAAGGAATTCTAAAAGAATGCTAGAGGTATCTCTCCTCTTCATTTAGATGCTGACCACAATATTTGTGCAACAACTGGATACTAAGATACAGTTTTATACACGTGATGGGGTTTTTTCCATGCTGGGATCTGACCAGAAGTAATCAAACATGTTGACAATTGAAACCTTGAATACCTGCATTTTTACTCACTTCTAGCCATCTAATTTCTAGTGAAGCAATGCAAACATCTGTTAAAACTTAACATGTATTTAGTAGTCCACTCCATCTGGTATTTACACTCTTAAAGAAGCCTAGTACCCTGAAATTCTAGAATATGATGTTATATGCAATCCTTTCAAAAGCCACACTGACCAGATGAGGTACCCCAATGTAACAATGAATAGGTACTTTTTGTAAGTATTTAACTTCTAGTAACTATTTGTAAAATACAATGGATGGCATTTAGAATGACAAAGCCTCTTTAAACAGAGATATGGAAAATGTTTAACTCACATGAGATACTGTACATTGTAGCTCACATGTTGTTTATACTGATTAGTCCAATGTAGATGAAATTCCATATTCAAAGCAAGAATTCTCAGATTTGTTGCACAGAGTAGGTCATTCACTGCTCAAAATAAAAAGGAAATATACAATTGCTGAAAAGTTTTGTATTATGTACAACAATTTCTCACTGAATGGGTATTTCTCATGTAAATGGTCCAATACTTAAAAAAATAGTCTGTTTTCATTCATTATAAAGATGGCAAATCAAAGTCAGTGATATAATATACAGCATATTAAGCCTTTAGGTAAAAACAAAAATTACTTAAATCAATTCAGAAAAAAATAAGAAACTTGAGATTAGTAGAAACAAACTGGTTCAGCAATAACTTGATGAGAAAAACGTGTAAAATACACATGTATAAACATGAAGTATAAACATGTACCATCCATTCAATCTAATGTTTGACTTTCCCACAGTAATTTTTTTCCTGAAACAAACATTTAAAAGTACTTAATCTCACACCTGAAGCACACACAAAAGAATTTAGACATGCAAAACAAGCAACTGGTAGCAAACTGCCACTAAGCCATTCTTCAAAATCTGTAATAATAAACTCACCAAGGCCTGCATAAAAACCAATATTACTTTAAGCTTAGCACAACTTCATATGCATTCACTTACTGCCAAGTACACAAAAAGCTTCTGTTTTGCCTACATACACATCCCTTT
This sequence comes from Coracopsis vasa, assembly GCA_026283785.1. Classification (NCBI taxonomy): domain Eukaryota; kingdom Metazoa; phylum Chordata; class Aves; order Psittaciformes; family Psittacidae; genus Coracopsis; species Coracopsis vasa. The sequence continues at coordinate 17,309 of JANHGB010020199.1, forward strand.
CCTCCCGATTCAGTCACAAATTCAAAATATTCAATTTTCCGAAATACAGAAAGTAGCTTTTGCAATACAAATTAACGGATAGAACTTGCCTCAGAGTAAAATCTTTTTTGTACTACTAAGGCTAATATTGATAGGTGACATATTTTATATTGATTTAAAATAGAAAATTTACATCACTGTCAAGATTGCTGTTATACCAAAATGAGTAAGAATGTAGCACTTCTGCCTATTTCTATTGCTTTAGAACAATTTACTTTGCAACAGTTTATGTAATCATTTTAAGATAAGACGATTTTACTCTGTACCTTTACGAGTTGTTTTTATACAATGAATGGGACTGAATAAGCCTTCCTGCAGTTCCAAAGGAAGAGTTGCTTGAACTTTCAAACAATAGGTAGTGTCTGGTGCAAGATCATCAATTATGTCAGTAGGAAAAATAGTTTGACTTCTGAACTGTAAGAAACAATTGCAAACAGCATTTGAAGAGAACTGTTCTTCCTTATGAGCAGTATTATTTTTTTTCTTTCTCCAGGTTTCAGCCCATTTATATAATATGCTTTAAAAGTGCTAAAATAGGGAATTGAGGACAATATATAAGCTGAATAAATGCTAAAGGGAAGTTCCAACTTAGCCACGTGACTGAAAGGAAGGAATACATCATGCTCCTTTAAACACATGAAAGCGTGGAGGGATTGTGGCACCGCTCTACATGACGCATTACTCACCACGCAGATTCAGGCATATAGTCAGAAGAGAAACAGTACACTTCCATCCCCCAATTAATTGAGCAAACACTCTCCCTTCCCCCTCCCACTACCTCTCTGCTTTCAGTTTACCAGACTTTCCAGCGACTAACCTTTGTACACAGCTTGTACTTAAATTAAAGCTTTCCCCCCCCACTTTCATGTGTAACGATTATAACTAGGTCTTCAAAAGGAACACAGATACTCTTCAATTCCTGCCCTAATCTAGCTGACACCCATTTTCCTAAAAGGATAGGGGAAAAAAAAAAGACTGCTTCTACTTTGGTCTTTACAGAATAGCTGTAGCTGCTGTACGAGATGCACATTATGGCTTGGAAAACTAGTTCACAAATTCAAGACCTCAAATGAATCCCTAAAAACCCCAACCTACAGTGCAGAAACAGAGACCTTGGTTAATGACACAGAACAGTATAGTGACAGCTTTAGTCAAGCTGTGTGGTCTCAGTAAGATCAAGTTAGCCTCTTACTTCTCCCCTATATCTATGCCTTACTGTAAATGCTGCTTCACACTGCCTTGAACTCTTTCCCTAACCGTTCCTGCTGGCTGAGGGTGGCTCCTGATCCAACACATCTGAGATAGTTTCACCTTCTTCCTCATGCATTGGAAATCGGGTTCATAGAAATACAGACTCTTCTCACAAAATATCTAAGGCAATCCTCCAGTAAAAACAAAACCAAAAAAGCAAACACCCTCTCCCAATTTTTAGGCTGCATAAAACCAGTTATACACAGTTACCTAATTAAACCACTCTATTTTAGAGCATGAAGCAATTAAAGTACATCTCTGACAGTTATGTTAAAGTTAAAAAGTAATAATAATAATAATAGTAAAATAAGTGATCATACCTCTGAATTTGATGAATTTTCCCAGAGAACTAGTTTATATTTAAAATCTAGAGGGGTTATCCACATTTTTCGGACCTGATTTTCTTCTGGAGGAGAAACCTTAATTTTTATGACTCCATTCATGGACTGCAACACTATTCCTGGGGGTCCAATCTGAGCTGCAAATATTAAAAGAAAAAAAGTCAGGCATGATTATTTAAAAACATCAAAAAAGTAATTTACATTCACAAACCCACACTAATTGCCTATAGTATCTTATTTTTAATTATTCTCAGACAATAACAAGACCACAGTAGCTGCCTATAGGATCTTAGTTTTCATGAATCTCAGCCAGTACCTAATAGAAATCTATTCTAACAACCAAGCACTGCTACCTGGTTCTAAAAGCAATGGAGCTAAAATGCAGTGTCACTTATTAAATGGCTTTTAGAATCTGCAGTGAAAAATCAGCATAAGTTTTTCTCAAACATGCAAGGCAAGAAACCTAGCTCAAAGAAATCAATCCAATGTTGAGGGAAGGCTTCAGCACCATACTATACTGTAACTACTGAAAAGTCACAAGGTTAGAAGAAAACTTCCAGAAAAGTCCGATGTCAAAAAGGATTTTTCTGAATTCTAGAAAAATACAGACTGACAGAAAACTGTCAGGAAAAAACATCACTTACAATATTTTCCCCTTTCCAGAAAGAGAGAATCTTAACATTTCATGACCTGCAAACACCTTAAATTAAGGTTGAAAAAACCACCAGCTCCTGTTGTAATGAGCAACAGAACCCATACAAATTTTTTCCACAATAATGTGCTGAAGAACATTTAATGTTACAGTATATATGGAGCTCATACCTATAAAATATGGAATCATTTCAAAAGTGCTAGACCATGGAGACACTTCTTCCCTTCTTTCAGCCCTTATACGCACATGATACGTATCATAGTATTCAGTTATTGCTGAGGAAAAGTCACATTCTGTGCAAGTAACATTTTGACACCCAGGCAACCCCTTCCACTTCATTCCATTTGTCTCAGTATCTTCAAACCTGTAAGAAAGAAAACAAACCCCAAAATAAAACTAAGATGCAATGTAAGTCTTGAGATTCTTTTTCCTATTCTTCTCAATGCTAGTAAATGTCACACCATTTAATGCTGTTTTATCACCAACACCAATGCAATCAATGTTATCTACTTAGTTACCCTGGAATTCATATTGCAATTTTAATTCATTAATTGAATCTATTAATGTATTAATGTATTAAGTTAACCTTATTGCCAAAGGTTAACTATCACTCTGAAAAGTCTGACACCAGCTTGCTTTATTCACCATGTAAACACACGGTGCCAGAAAACAACATCAAAGAATGGCCAAAATCCAGACTTATATCCTTAGTACATGATCCCAGGCTGCCGAGGATTTTATAGTTTGTTGGAAGAAATTTAAAAGTCTTGATGGCAAGATGTGCTTAAAAGAGCATAAAAGCAGCAAAAATAAATCCAAATTGTGACATTAGCAAAGAATGTAGATTAGAGAAAAAGGAAGAAAGGAGAAAACGGGAGTTCAGCACTACGCATTGGAATAATTAGCTTTACAGAAGCTATTTTTCTTGTGGGTTAACAAACATACACACCTTATTTAAGAAAGAGACATTTCATACAGAGATTAAGTATGTCCTGACCAGAAAAGAGGCACAGACTTGAAACAGTAATTGTTTATCCTCAATGCCCATTTTATCTTTCAGACCAGTATTATGTTTTTAAAATAAAACTATTTTCAAAGCATCTCTCTCATCTACACATTGAAAATGAGGAGGTGTTTGGTGTTGGCTTTTTCTTTTTAAATGAAGAACTTCAGTGATTTTGTCATAGAAGTGTTTTTTGATAGTTTCTTGTCAGAAAAATACAAATATTTAAAAAATACCAAATGTGTAAAACCAAGCAAACATTTAAGAACAAAAATGGTTTCACATCTGGTGATTAAAATTTGCAGACAAGAAATGTAGACCCATAAACACTGACAAATTACCCAAAAACTACGCTGAAAATTCTCTCAAAATCTGTGTGGCCACAATGTACCTTAATTTAAAAGCAAAACAAACACACACAATGTCTCCCCTCATCCCGTCCCCCCCCACCCCACCCCGAAAACCAATAACACAAACCCAATCCAAATCACCAGAGAATAAATAAATCTAAATACTACATTTCTAAGTGCACAGGTTAATCTTCTCAAAGAATCACTTGATTGCGAAGCATTACTACCATGGGTGTCCTGCATTTATAACATGTCGCAATTGGTGAACAATCTAATTTTAAATATGAATTAGAGAAATGAAGGGCAATGCTCGGATTCCACTTCATTTCAAGACTTGGTCTTCCCAGCCTCTACTTTCTGGATTTCAAACCATCTCCAGGAGTTTTACGTGACAGTATCGAGAAGTATAGTAGTTAATTAATATGCTCTTCAACACAAATATGTGTCAGACATTGCTGGCTTAGAATAAGATTACTACTTACCACCTGTATTCTGCTGAAAATGTCACATTGGTATCATTCCCAGTGTAGTTCCAACTTAGAGTGAAATTTGTATTTACAACATAGACCTGAATATTCTCTGGACTCCTCAGATTAGTTTGGCCTACAAGAAAGTAACATAAAGGTATATAAGGATTGGGATAAATAATTTGTACACGACTCAAGAAGCTGTTAAAAAAAGAAGCAGAGTTTTACAGTGAGATAACAAAAACCGTAAGAGTTCAGAAAACACCACACTACTCAAATGACACTTCAATATATAGCTCAGGAGGTATATACTCAAGTGCCATATATATGTATTATCAGAGGTGTATCAGGTAGCTCCTTCCTCTGTGCTTAAAATCTTTCTCCCCACACTCCTTTAAAAAAGGTCTATACAGTTGTAACATTCGAGGCCTGTGTTCTCTTGATTATAAGCAGTCTGAAATGCCTTTAAGCTCATATTTTATTAGTTGGATCCAACATCTGGATCTCAGCTGCACACTGGTAGGGACTGACCTAACACTATCATTTCACAGTTGCAAAACAAGCTGAGCGCAGCAGACTTGTTTTATGTCACGTGTTACTCCCATAAATTAAATGTATTGAGCATAAACCCCCTCACGCAGTGCTTCATCACACGGCAGATCTTGTATCTTGCTCACGGTAATCCTGGGTTTTCTTTTACACAAAGAGCAGTGCTTATGGACTTATGGAGGGCAAGTGCTAAGTCTCAGGACACGTATAAGAATGTCCATAACATCAAGGAAAGGACCAGCCCAAGAGAAGAGAAAGCTTAACCAGCAGCCTGTCAACAGGAGGGAAGCATGCATGCTAGAATCATCTGCTGGAGAGCTTGCTCTCTCCTCCATTTTCCACGTTTCAAAAATACTTTAAAAAAAACCCAACTGCCTCATAATTACCTTATATTCCACTTCCTACAGAAGACTTCTTTACCATTAACTTTGAGATATGCAGAATCCTAGGTGTCCCATTTGAGATACAATTCAAATATCAGAGGACAGATAAGGGTAACAATGCTGTGGCAGAAGGAATTACTCCGACACTTACAGAAATTGAAGCTTATCCAGCTATTTCTAAGGTACTTTATTTTGAATTACTTCACAGCGGTATATGGCACTGCTTCAAAGTGGTGAGGCAAGAAAGTTCTAATCAGGGCTGAAAGTCTGGACTGAAAGTTTTCTTTCTAAACCAGGCTGTGGCTTACAGAGAAAAGGGAAACAGTGTGAAGGCACAGGGAATATGTGTGAACCGAGGAAACCTCAGGCAGAAGTCACTAAAATTATACCAAAACCACCAACCAAGAATATCCAGATTTACAGAGCTTAAACTTCATCTAAATCCTTCTGCCTGGTTCCCCATACCAGGTACTGCTGACAACCCAGGCTATGTACAATCTAGGCAGCAAATACCTCTGTCTTCTAAGAATGCACTTTAATCTTCTAACACATCAGGGGAAAAATAATAAAAACAACAAAATAATTTAAAAAATCAAATCACCACAGACACCTCTGGCTTGACTCTCTATTTTTAACCAGTCATGTGTCACATTATTAATCACCTCCCAATGGCTACAACTTCTAAAAACATACATTAGTGACCATGTTTCTGAAATTGCTTTTTGATTATATTAGGAAGAAATCAGAATAAATACATCCTATTTCTCCTGGGCAATCAAAGTCTGTTTGCACATCTAATGGGTTATCCTGAATTTGATTTTCACACTGGCCCTTCCTTGCAAAAACTGTTTCAATATTTTACATGATGACCAAGTTCTCTTTATGAAAAGGAAAGGTACGTGGAAAAGTGACCTATAAACTGAAGTCTTCAAGATCTTTTTGGAGCCTCAGAGTTGAAGTGGTATCCACAGACTTTTGGAAATGACTCCTGAATGCGCAAAACTTGAAAGAAAAGTAATTCAATAAAACCCTGTGGAACCCACTACAGGAGTTTCTTCCACAATGCATTAATTTGTTACTCCTCTAAGCTGAAAGACTAAGATAAGCCCAGAGAGCGCCAAACCACATTTGATCATCAAAAAATAAGAAAGCAAACAACTATTCTTTTCAGATATTTATCTAACAGATGGCTACAGTTCAGCCAAAAAGCTTATGATAACAAAGGCAGCTAGCTCAGATTTTTGAAAAAAAAATAGCAGTTTTGAATATTTATAGCTCTTCACAAAGGAAATGCTCACTTCATGGGAAAACATTATTTTCACTTTATTTGAGAACGTTTGCATTAAGAATCAAAAAGTCTGGAACAAAAAAGTTTCACTGGCTTTTAATAATAATAATTACAATAATAATAATAATAATTTAAAGCAAACCCCCCCCCAATTCTGCTATTACCATAGCAAGTATAAGCCTGTCAGAGCCACCAAATTTGTCTGAAAAATACCATCACCTACAGGAATTGAGAGACTGAACGTCATAATCTTGCTTAACAAAACTCATTGCTTCATGAGTCAGTGGAAAATTATTTAAGTGTTGTGATACAGCATATCATCTTCAATTTCAGTTGTAAAGAAACATCAACAGATTGACATCATTCACATCTACAGTGCAGGGTAGTGCTTCTCCCTGTAAATATGTGTATTCACGTATTTGCAGAGACTTAAAAAATATAATTTATACACTCAATCTGTTTAAATATTTATCTTACTAAACAGTATGATGAAAAATCTGTTTCAAACCATCTTTTTGTAATGTAATTCAACCTCTGACATTTGAATAGCCTCCTAGAGCAGACTAAAAGTAAGATCTGGTTTCCTGAATTCTCTAGCAGCACACATACCAGGTTTAAAAAACTGCCATAGCAGTACTAAACTTCTAGAAGTCTTTACAACAGGAGATTCCCAACGTAGATTCTTTACCTTGAACAACATAAAACCTCAGAGTAAACCATAAAAACGTAGGGTTAGATAACACATAGTATTAACTGAGAACAACAATGCACCTATAGAGCTCCAACACAGAAAAAAAATGCTCCTGTATCTTAAGACTATTATTTTTGTTTGTCTTGTTAGAAAATAAAATATTCACTTCACTTCCAAAGGAGCTTTTCCACATTTTCAAATTCTTATCTTATACACAGCATAAAGCTTCACGATAAATATTTTTCGTTTGAGGTCAGACAGGAAAAAGGAAGCCTGGAAGCAGAAACAAAACGGTTTCAAGACTCATGCTCTAATGAGGTATACTTTCTTGCCAAGTTACAAAAAACATGCTTATGTAAGACATCCAACTAAGGTTTAAGTTAGGCCAGCTTTTTCTAAAGCTGGTAAATACCACAGGAAATAATCATATCCTCTCCCTGGATGCGAACAATATTGTAAAAAAACAGGTCTGGATTCTAACATTCGGAAGAAGATACAGTATTCCAGTCCTGCAGTAGGAGCACACACAGAGAACTAAAGGGATTTATTCCAGAACAGCTTTGGTTACAGGCCCAAAAGACGACTGTCGCAAGCCTCGGGTTTGACTGCTTTTTTGTCCGAGAACTTCCTCGTGCAAGTTTGAACAATGCTGGACTCCATCTTGACATTTACCCTTTTTTAATCCTCCTTACAAACTGCTGAAACAAGGTATTAAGAGCTGTTTTCAATGGCACACAATTACTTTTACTTTAATAAACTTTAATAAACAGAAACATGCTATTCAGAGATATCACTTATAAAATTAACTTAAAATCCACTACAGGGTTAAAAGTAACCAGTACCAATTACAATTCAGGGAATTCTCAAAAAGTTGTTCAGTGTTATGATCAACAACAATGTACAAGCGTGAGAGCACTTACAGTCAGTGCGCAGCAGTGGTCAAAAAGGGAGAAAGTTAGAAACTCATATGGAACTATGGGAGTAAAATAGAAAGCTTAACATAATTATATAAATTCATTTTAGTCTTATTTCCCAATACTGCATGCAGCTGTAGAGTGCCCACTCTCATTATAGAACAGAACAAGAGAGAGAAGGGTGAGAAGGACAACCCAAGATATGGAACAGCTTCTGTTCTGGGAGGAATAAGAACATGATTCTTCAGCCTGAAAATGAGATGGAAGGGAGGCTATGACAGTTCTACAGATACCTAGTGAGTGGCATGAAGAATGCAAGCAGCCAAAGATTGCTTGCTGTTCTCTTAGCACTAAGCTGGAAGCATCAAATCAAGCACCACTCTAAGTAAACAAATTGAACTGTTGCTTTACTGGATGCTTAGTCAACCTGTGGAATTCCTTCCCTTAGGACTTTCTGAATACTCAGCTCTTACCAGGCTTATGAACTCAAGAATGAAATACAAAGTCTCAACAGTACAGACTGCCATAACACTACGTTGTGAAGTGTCACTATATACTTGATTTTTTATTCTTACCTACTCAGCTACCAACCACTGCTGTAGATGAACACTGGACTGGACAGCCTTCTGCCTTCATCTAGTATAAAACATAACAGGAAAAAAAAAAACCCTGAAAAAAACCCCACAGCACTCTTTGTAGAACTATCTCAAGCTTGATGAGGTACTTTACTCCTTGGCCTGGTAAGAAACCAGATGATTGCTTCAGAAGGGGCTCCCAGTCCTGACTGACAACCAAACTATCTTCACCACGAAATCAAATTTCTTATCCAAATTCAAATACCTATTTATTGAAGTTTCCAGGTCACAATTATGCTTTTTCATCTGTTCATCTCCTGTTGCAGGTAAAAAGAGGGATCTAATCAGAGAGACAGCTGTGATTTTATACTCTGAGGAATGTCTTTGGTTGAAATTTGTTAAAAGTTAAATGATCAATTCCAACTCTAACCATTCTATGATTTACATTAGCTATTATGAAGAAGCTCTTCACTATGAGGGTGGTGAGGCACTGGCATAGGTTGGCCCGAGAAGCTGTGGATATCTCATCCCTGGCATTGTTCAAAGCCAGGCTGGACAGGGCTTTGAGCAATCTGGTCTAGTGGAAGGTGTACCTGCCCATGGCAGGGGGTTGGAATTAGATGAGCTTTAAGATCCCTTCCAACCCAAACCGTTCTGTAATTCTATAAATTCTAACACTTCATAATCACCCATTCATATATTTGAAGTACAGAAACTGAGCTGGAAGAATCCTTGTAAGGTCACCTGTATTTCACACTGAAAAAAGCAGGTGGCCAATTCTACATACATAACAGCTGTTTATGTAAAGATGCCCTATGGTTTCCACCACCAAATAATCTATTTTTTACAGGCATCTGATCTGAAATATTTTACTATCCTTACCACTAGAGATTAGAGAAAGCTTTCTGTAAACCAAAAGCAAGTAACTCCCAAATCAGATTTCCTAATAGATTCTACTGGAGGTCTGAATCTTCGCAGAACGGATCCAAGTTTCCTCACAGCAAGGACACTTGCTTAGTTGCTGTTCATAGTCCATGAGTTCACATACTGCAAAACCCAGAGTCAAGCCTACGTCTCCTCTAAGCACATTTAGCCCGTGTAACTTTGTCAATGGATATTAAAGCGCATTATTCTTTAAGTCAGTCATACTTGAAAACTATGTTAAACATGACTAACAATAAAAACTGAATGGCAGCAACAATTCTTTTAGTTTTCAACACAAATTTTCTAGCTTTCTGAATGACTTTTATTGTTCTCTTTTGCATTCTCTCCAAATGGTTGAACTTGCTTGAAACAGTATGCTTCAAAAAATTACAATACTCCAGCTGAGATTAATAAATGGAAATGTAGCTTATAAAACACATGACCCAACATCTTCATTCTAATTAGCACTGCTGTGCCCAATATTTTGGGGGTTTTATACAGCATTGCACTTAAACTTCCATACATAAATTACAAGGCATTGTAACATTGCATCTTCCCCTCTCTCTCTCTCGAACTGATATTTAGACCATCCTTTGTCATCCTCTCTAAAAGGCCCCAACATGTCCTTTTCCAGTACTAGCATACTTTTTCCTAGAGAGTTTCTGCAGTTTGTTGGGATACTTCTCAATCCTACCCCTGCTTTTCAAAACCATTGTGAGCTCCTCCCACTTAGTTATATCTGGATTTAATAAGCTTACACTGTTCTATCATGCATATTACTAGCAGAACCCAATTGATACATCCTTCCCTCTTTACAGTGAACTGTAAAAAACTTTGATGAGCTGAGAAAAAAATCATACATAAATTATTTTTTCCAATATGCTTAAGATATTAATAAACAATATAGATTCAAAAGCAATACTAAACCAAAATACATGCAACTGGAGATCCTCTATCTGAACAGCCTTCTACTTTAGTATAGCAGAAACTCATTTAATATATTTGTTCTCAGTACTACAGACGTGCATAGACAGTACACCCAACCATCCTTTCACACAATACTCCTTAGTTTTAGTGTTTTGTGTTTTCTTCTCTAATTAGTTTTCTTAAATCCCAATGAACAACAACTCAGGAATGAAGGAGTAAACTCAGTAAAGCTTAATTACCGGAGAAATTTTGTGATTTAGCTAGAAACCAGATACACAAAGTAATATCTAAAAATCACAACGCCTTCGTGGCCTGTTTTATCAATTATTAAGAGCCAGAAATTTAAACTGAATTCATGTTTTTTCACTTAAAGCATAACTACACTTTGGTGTCCAGGACAACACTGAGAGATAAGACTTTATGGAAAGAAGAGGTTAAAGAAAAGCTTTTAGCATGACTGCCTACCTTCCTTCCCCTGGCAAATTTTAATGAACTAAAATAAATACAAAACTGTTCTAATAAAGATCACAATTTATAGCATTTTAAGAAATATTTTCAATAAATGATGGTTGAAAATAATAACATTATAGAATAGTGAAAAACATTCAGCATCAGAAGAAAGTCTTAGCAAGACAGAAGTATACTCCCTCAGGAGAAAGCAAAGGGGAAATCCCATCACGAGTACATAATGGCTCAACGATTATCACATTAAGTATGAGGCAGAACCAATGGAAACTTTAAATCAACCTTTCAGCATAGGAAGAAACGGAACCCTGTTACATGTGACATTAAAAGAGAAGAAGGAAAAACCAAAAAAAGCCAAACACACACCAGAACAACTGAACTGCTGTTGGTTCTGTGGGCAGACAGGGGCTCTAAAGAACCAGGCAGAACTCTTACTGCAAGAACTTTTCTACAGGTTCAGCAGAGAAGAACTGCTGGTTTTGACAAGGTAGAAGGCGAGATGTCACTGTAGCAGAGTAATTACTTCCAATTTTAAACTTAGTATGTGGCATGCTAGTCATTTGCTGTAAGGTGTGCAGGTTGATCAAAGTAGCTGCGTGTATCATATGCTTCCAGTCTGGGGATGAAATCTGGGGCTAATGCACAAAGAATTCACCTACGCACCAAACGGTTGAAAGAAAACAAAGAGAGAAAAGAGGTCCCATTGCTGCTTCTCTGTTTGAATCGTACCATGAATGTAAAGTGTAGACCACTGAAAATAGCCTCTCTCTAATCTTCTTTTGGGTGCGCTGAATTAGAATAACACACTCTTCCACAGACTTCAAGAGTTTAGGTGGCATCAGAAGCAGCATGCACACACTAGCCCACAGCTATGATATTTCCATTACTCAAACTAGCTTAGCCCATATACACTCTCTTGCATGTCACAATATCCTCTAAATATGCAGGGAGACAATTTACTTAAGCCCAGGTCATCCAGGCTACACAACACTTTCCCCTTGAAAAGCGTTTTGTTCAATAGTTCTTTCTTGCTGCTTAAGGAAGTAAGAAGAGGCACATATTACTACTATCTTGTGAGAAAAAATCCTCACCCTGAAATTTTACTACTCTTATTTCCTCATTTATACTTCAGGCTCTGTCAGGTTAGACTGAGATGCTTTTCAATCACAGAATCATTAGGGTTGGAAGGGACCTCTGGAAATCATCCAGTTCAATCCCCCTGTCAAGGCAGGGCCACCTACAGCAGCTTACACAGGAACACATCCAGGCATGTGTTGAATGTCTCCAGAGAGAGACACTCCACAGCGCCCCTGGGCAGCCTGCTCCTGTGCTCTGCCACCCTCAATGGAAAGAAGCTCTTGCTCATGTTGAGATGAAACTTCCTGTGTTTTAGTTCATGGCCATTGATCCTCACCCTGTCACTGGGCACCACTGGAAAGAGTCTGGCACCATCCTCCTGGAACCCACCTTTTTGATATTTATATGCATTAATGTGATCCCCTCTCAGTCTTCTCTTCTCAAGACCAAACAGGCACAGCTCCTGCAATCTCTCCTCATAAGAGATGCTCCAGACCCCCGACCATCCCTGCGGACCTCCACTGGACCCAAAGCAGAAGCAAATCAATAAAACTTAAAACCTGTTTGTCCCACACTCAAGCTACAGCCGCTACAACTCACAGATAGCAAGTTACGCCTGAGGAGACGGAGCCAGATGAAGGCAGACGCGATGAAGACAGCTACTGAACTCTGGAGTTGAACCCAAGCCCCTCGAGACAAACCTAGCCCCACTTACCGAGGCAGGCAGGCACACCTACCCAGACCCCAAGCCTGCATGCCTTTGCACCGCCGCAACGGGCTCCGGGACCACGTTCCCCCTCCCAGCGCCGCAGGACCGAAGCGGGAGTTCCCGCAGCGGCACGTCTCCGCGAGTGTGCGCCGGGGACACCCCACCCTTTGAGAACGGGTACGACAACAACCCCAGATGCCACCCGGGCGCCGTGCCCGCTCACCGGGACCCACCTGCGCAACGTAGGGGCAGCACGATCAGGAGACAGGACAGAAAAAATGCCATGACCGCGGACCCATCTATCCCTCAGCGTAAACGCCGCCAGCTCCCGCTACCGGAAGCCTGAGGCGGCTGCGCATGCGCAGGAAGGGGGGGAGGCGAGGCTGGGCTGGACCGGACCGGGCCGGGGCAGGAAGCGCCGGGCTCGCTGCGGT
>JANHGB010020201.1:0-24359 GCA_026283785.1 Coracopsis vasa
AAGTTGGGGCTGTTCAGCCTGGAGAAGAGAAGGCTGCGTGGAGACCTCATAGCAGCCTTCCAGTGTCTGAAGGGGGCTTATAAGGATGATGGGGATGGACTATTCATTAGGGATTGTAGTGATAGGACAAGGGGTAACAGGTTCAAACTTAAACAAGGGAAGTTTAGATTGGATTTAAGGAGGAAGTTCTTTACTGTGAGGGTGGTGAGGCACTGGAATGGGTTGTCCAAGGGAGTTGTGAATGCTCCATCCCTGGTGGTGTTCAAGGCCGGGTTGGACAGAGCCTTGGGTAACATGGTTTAGTGTTAGGTGTCCCCGCCAAAGGCAGGGGGGGTGGAACTTGATGATCTTAAGGTCCTTTCCAACCCTAACTATTCTATGATTCTATTCGATGATTCTAAATATGGCAAATTCTTCCTTCCTGTTTCTTCCCCTTTCCAATATCCACAATTCAGAATCCAGATGTCCTTGAAAATAGTCACTTGCTTTTTGCACCTTTTATGTACATTAACATTCAGCTGAAAGCTTTAAAGGAAGCCTAAAATGTACTATTGTGTAGGAATTCCATTGTTGATGTTATTTTTATGTTGTTACTTTTGTTTGTATTGCAGTAAGCAATGCACAAAATGCTGCATGCATGTAAAAATGGTGCTTGTCTCCACAAATATCTGAGATGAGAAAATGAAGCATAGTGTCCCATTTCATAGAGGAGACAGCTACATGAACAAATTACCACCAAGTAAATGAGCGTGGATTTACAGCTTATTAACTACTCCATAGCAACTGTCTGTGTGCTTATGGCTCCAGAGTAAATGCGAGGTAGCTCTGACCCTGACTGAAAGTGCAGCAATGTATCTTGCATTTACCTGAGATTTAAGCATCTGTATAAAGTAACTAATGAGCTGTAAATCCACACTCTTTCTTCACACATGGCAGTTTCTTCATGTATCTGGAAACAATGATATTTATGTGATTTGTCTCGTGTCACTGAAGCAGCATGTGACAGAAGTGGGAATGTAAACCAGACCTACTGAGCTCCTGCAAACCCTGCTCTTTGCATGGCCAGAATTTTCTTGTAGAGTTGCTGTTCAATTGCTTCACACATCTCCCTTCAAACGAGAGCAATTCGCAAGCACACTCAGCCACCCTTTTCCTTATTAATACTGCAGAGCATGCATATACCACTTATGCAAAACAGATGGATGAGTAAAAGTATCAGCTTCCAGATACAGTTTCTTCATTTCACACATAAAATATTATTTATTTTTTAAAATACTCTTAAACTTAAAATTTAAAAGAAAATGTTGCTTTGGGAATAGCTTCATCCTGTTTTATTCATCAGATTTCAATGCTGGCTAATCTGGAGTCTAAATCAGTGCACAGTATGATTGGTTTATAGCCAGTGTTGTCCACTAGAATGATGCATAGCATGCCACAAACTAGTAAAGAGGCTTCTTTCTTTTCCTTTTTTTCTCCAGTGACTCCTATCAAGTGATACTCTTTACTAAGACTCCATCACAGTAGTTCAGGTTGACCATTGATATAAGCCACTGCCTACAGTCATTGCAAGCCTGATTATTGCTCTGAGTTTTCAGTGGCACCATGGGAATCACAACCAAATTGAATATCCTGTGCCTCCTCAAACCCTTTTTTACTTTTCATTAAAAAAAAAAAAAAAAAAGAAGAATCAAAAATAAAAAGAAACCCATGGAAGGACACCCTGCATTACCACAGCATCACAACATATTGCCATTTAAAATATTTACCAGTAAAATTACTTCATGTCCTGAGGTAGAACAAGAACACAATGCTGTTAAATACCTTGACAAAGTTCATTATAAATTATATACCTCTATCCATAAAGAAGGGAAATTAATTTTCTCAGTGCAGATAATAGATACATTATTTTTCAGCCTTTAAAATCTCCGTCATATGATAATTGATAAACCTCACTATTCATTTCATTATCATCATGCTTTTTTATAGCATGTCTGTAGACTAACACATTCAAAAAGCAGAGAGGGAAAGCTCAGGACTCGGACTGTCTTTATGAATTTTAATGGATTTGATGAGTCTCTCCACAGCATTCTCTCCTTTTTGATAATCACTCAATTCCTCACTGCAAGGACTTTCTGGAAAATGTGAGTCATGTTTACAGGTCTTTGGAGATTTGACCCTGCTGTCACACTGACAGCAACTTTCTCATTTCATTTCATGGAGCAATATATTTCAAAGCATAATCCCGACCTTCTGGGATGCTTTCTCTTCTAGGATGCCCAGGTCTGACAGTACTGCAAAACCTTGAATTTCGTAAACGAAGGCATAATGTAAACGGGCAATGTCAGTGCTTTTTTTACATTGACCGCATCCAACACTTTACTGACTCTGATGAGCATCCTTCTTTTCTCTTTTTTTTCCTTTTTTAGCAGAGGCCACTAGTTTACAATGCCTGTAAACATCCCTGGGATCAGTTTCAACCTGTGCCAACTAGCACTTTCCCAAACAGTTCCTGGGCATGACGTGGGGTTAGAGCACCCAAAGGCCCACTCACAGTACGCAGTTTGCAAGCAGCCCCACAAATAAGGCAACCAAAAGGATTATCAGCAGAAACATAAGCCACCTCATGCCAGTGGGCCTTCAGAGCCCAGAAAAGTCTGTGAAAGTGTTTAAGCAGGGATGGAGTCAGAAAGCCTGGCAGCTGCCTGGAGCTCAGCAGCTGGCTCTGTGGGAGCCCTGGGAGCTGCCCAGCAAGTCACTGCCACTGCTGTATGTGGGTATGACAGGAGTATAGGGGACTGTGTTCCCTGCTGGAGATTTCTTGTGGTGTAGATTATCTCTGGCCAGTTTAAACTGGAAAACTCTTTGGTGACTTCCAAATAGGCCAAAATACAGGTCATAAAAGGTAGCATTTCAATAACCACATTAATTTTCCAACCTAATTTTCCAACCTTCTTGCCATAAGAAGGGCAAATGATAAGATGAAGCCTGGAGAGCAACTCTGTGGGATGTCACGCTGCCTGGAACTCCAGCTGAAATAAAACATTTCAGATTCCTCTTCTCCATTATATTTTGAAGAGAAGAGTTATTCTGCTGCATTGCTTCCTAGAATTTTGGATTAATTTTTTTACTTTTTTGTCCTGCTTTAGAATTATTCATAATTGTGTGATTATGTTATGCTATGTATTTTGTTATGTACTTTCTGCAAGAGAGAAAAAAATGTGCCAGCCAATTCTCCCCTTACTGACATTAATGGCTTTTGGCTCACACATTCTGTGCAGAATTTTTCATTTCTTATCAAGGGTTCCATATTTTCATGTAGTCTAATTTTTTATTTCTTCTGGGCATCCTTTTGATTTTGATATTTCTTTTCTCTTTGTTCTCCAAGTAATTCATTTTTAGCTTTAAATTAAGCAATTTTCTTTTAATCAGTTGGATTTTCATCAGTCAGCATATCCAAATGTTCATCTGTACCTTTCTTAATTTCATGTACTGTATCAGCATTTCCTGTAGCAGTAATGGCTTTCTGCAATGAAACTTGCACCTCAGATTGCTCAGTTTTTCAGGCAATTATCTACTGCCTGTCCTTCTTGCAGGCACATCGCTATCTTCCCCCCTGTATTTTGGTTTTGAGAGTAACATCAATCCACAGTAAGTGTCTACTACAGACTTGGTGCTTCTCTGTGGAAATTTTGAGCTTTTAGTATTGTTTAAACGAGAAAGAGGTCTTAATACCAGCTCTCCATACTGAGAATATTAGGAAAATGCCAGTCATTTAATAGCTGGGGCTGTAGGGTTTTCTGCAACTCTAACTCCTTCCTGTTGGCTCACACAGGCTCTATAAAGTACCTGGCAGTCCTGATACCCCATCATTCAGATTAGAGTGCTTCTCCAGCCAGCTTGGTTTCTTCTGCAGAAAAACCCATGACATGAGGTGGGATGACACACATGTAGGCTTCAGCCCAGCAAATGGTCACGAGCACCCAAGTATGTACATAGCTATAAAGATCTCTGTAACTAAGTCCTTCAGCTCGGACTGTCCAGCCTACAAGAGTATTAAACGTCTTGAGACTTGCCAGCACTTACAGCCTGCTCCAGTTTTGCTCCTAGAAACCTAGCTGAAGACTAACGCTCTGCAGAGGTTTGGAACAGGTGCCACGGGGGAAGGAGTCGAAAACCCATGTGCAACTTGGGATGTCCCCACAGCTCCTGCCTGATAATGCCTGTGGCCTTGGCTTTAGCTCACTGCATGAGACAAGAGCAAGTGGGGGAGATGTGTGGGTAAGAAACAAGGAAGAGGAAAAGACAAGCCTACCTGAAAGCAGTAGACAGGACTGGAGAATCAAGGTCATATAAGATGAGGGCACATGAAAAGTGTAGTGCTGGGGGATCTAAGGCACGTGGGCCTGGGGGAAGTCAGGCACATGTGGTAGAAGGTGGGTACTAGGAGGAAAAGGACCCTGTGGCACAGTACTTGGTACTAGGAGGAGCAAGAAGCTGCAGCACAAAGCGGTGGAGGGATTTGGGGCCCATGCAGGTGAGGCTGCCGTGGGGGGATGGGATTTTGAGAGACTTCAAGAATGTGGGCACGACAACATGGCATAGTCACTAATCTACAAGGGCTGTGCTACCAGCCTTTCCATACTATTTAATAGAGATCTACAAAGCTATTGGAAAAGTGACAGGGATAAACAGTACATCGGATGTGGGGAAGAAGAGAGAGGGTGGAAGGTGAGACAATACTGCATCTGTCAGAGAGAAACCTTCTTTTTTACATTTGCATATGCACAGTTTTGCATCTGCTGATAAAACATACTTTCATCCCTCTTTTCCAGGCCAAAAGATTAATTCCTGAAGTCTGTCCTTACCTATTTCTTCCTGGCTGTCCTGTGTGTGTTTTCTAATACATATTTATTTAGGAAGGTTAGTTTCTTGCCACACTGCAGAAATATTTGCGTTAAATCTACTCTATAAAGGCCCTAAAAGCATGAAAAAATGCTCTGGATGTAGAAAAGAAATAGCTAGGAGGAAGGAAAGGAGGCACTGCAGGAAAATTCATTTGCTGAAAAATGCAGCTTATGTCTTATCAATTTAATTCCAGATAAGTCTTCATTTTGCTGTGAAGACAGATGCGATAAATATGTTAATGGCAGATTTCGATAGTTCAGTTTGTAGCACTGCAAAGCCAGATGGAAATGATAATTTTTTCTTTTATTTTAATTTTGAAATAAAAAGCAAGAAAGCAAGAAAGTTTCTGATATCGTAACACTGTAATGACTTTTTGAAGGATAATGGACTTTAGCACAGAATGACAATTAACTACCATGCCCTGATACTTACTATTAAATTCCAGTTTCCCTGGCTGGAATTCTCCCAGCTTTCTTGCCAGAGCTGAGCAGATTACTGCCTGTGACTGACTTTTCCAGTTCCACATTCATAAAGGTATTTAGCAGCAATCCTAACTTGAAGCTGGTATTTTACTGATTCTACTGTTGCTCAGGTTAGAGACATGCCTAAGCAGACCTCTGAAAATAGCATTGGATGAAGCTAACCTCTGTTACTGTTTATCAGGAGCCAAATACTGCCTGTTTTAATTCCTTAAGCAGTGCACTTAGTGCCCTCAGGGTATTAGGACTAAAGTGTGGCCTTCCATGCCTTGATTACCATTCCCCCAGAATCAGTGAATATCAGTGAATACCAGTGAATGCACTTAGCAATATTTGGCATGGGGTATTCTTTGATGGTTTCAATTTAAAACATTGACGGACATATAGTAACCTTCTTAAATCTGTAGGATATTTACAGCTTTAACTGACAGATTAAAAAAAGCTGGAAAGTTTCTGCCACTTAAATCCCCTTGCAAGGTAGCACGTAAAAAGCCTGAGGAAATTTTATGAAACAATTCTCAAGCCTCTTTTGTTCAGGGTCCCACCTGAAAGCTCATTCTGGAGTTCCTAGGTAAGTGAAAACTTGGTTTGTTATATTCACTGTGGTGAGACTAACTGTGGAAAGAACAGGCACATCTGGCTTGTCTTTTTAAATTAACTATAATTTCAAGAAGTTGAGGTCATGACTGGTTTCTCCCATGGGAACTTCTCTCCAAGAACAACTTGGCAAGAGAGAGAGATGCTCCATTCTCAAATCAGTAGCATTAACTTCTAGGGGTTTATTAGGTCATTCTCACTTTCCAGCTAATCTCACAAGTCAGAAATAGAATGGCTGAAAGTATTTCATTCAACATGGCACTTAGAGCCCTGTGAAGACTTTATTCCAATTATTCCAGTGAGGAAAATGTGGATTTCTTGTGAATGACTGCTTGTATCCTACTTTTTACTGTTAGACAAAGGGTACAATAATTGTTTTCTCATCACTGTCCTCAGCTGGGGATGCTTGTGGGTAGAGGTCATATTAATATAGATATCTGCTATCTGATAATGCGATAGTGTCACGGACAGATAGACATCTGATATGTGAAATATCAGATTAATTTAATCATTCAATACATGCTATTTTGTTTCACTTGTTTAGTTTGCATATATTTTCTTGGGGTTTGTCTTTGTTTAGTAAATAATACAAAACTGCAAACATATGTGGTCTGGCTGTTTCCTACCCAAACAAAATGATCAGATAAGAGGGAGAGAGAAAGTCTATACTGTACTGTGGAGGGAAGAGGAGAGATCCCCAGGATCTGGAAGTGAAAGCTGTGTCAGCAGGAGCCAAGCCAACTTAATTAGCCCTGCGAAGAGACTGGGCAGAGTGCTTGGTTAATGGAGCTATATTATACTTGAGAATTCATCTGTTGCCTCTGGACTTTGCTGAACTGTGCAAACATCCACGTCTCTGCAGCATTGCACCTTACACTCAAGCAGAGGCAGTTCTTGCACTCATCTGAGGCTCCAGTCCACACTGGCTGTTAATCTCATGCAATTCAGTGACTAATATCGCAAAAAGTACACAGTGAAACATACGGCACTACTCCTGGAACTAGTGCTGCCTTACCAATGTCAGAGAACAGCAGGCAGAGACAGCTGGAGCCTCTCTGCCCCCACAGCTTTGCTGTGAGCTAAGAGGTGATCAAAGCACTAGCTATAGCTGGAGGTGATCCACTCTTGCAGAGCATCCTCAGGTGTTGGCATAAACCAGCCAGATCTTAGTCCTCTGTGGACTCATGCAGCAGCAGCATTTAATCCTGGAGCACCAGGCCAAGCAGAGTTTCCCAGCTGGTGGGCAAAGAATCCATTCACCACCCTCCAGCAAGTAGCCAGAGCTTCCTAAGCACCAGGCAGGGAACTGCCACAGGAGGAGCATGGCAATTCATGCAGCACTATAGCTTAATTCAGCCTGCCATCTTGTCAGGCTTAAATTCAGCTCATTAGGACATTCATCTGTTATTTATGCAAATAAATCTATGCATAGTCACAAAATACGCAAAGAATGCCAGTTTATCGGCACAATTTCCAACTTTCTGAACCCCCAGTCATCCCTGGTACTTGTAGAAGAAAATGCAGTCTCCCCTATCACTACCACTGGCAAAGAAGCCAAGGCAAAGCTTATGCGCTACCAGCCATGTCCTCTCAGAGGATTCATGGTGTTTGGGATGGAAAAGATAATGCATTCTATGTGACTTTAAGCCTATTATATTACAGCTCAGGATGTTTGATCTTATGAATAAGGGATCTCTACTTGTTTCACCTTTTCAGGGAAGTAGATCCACAAATCTGCATAACTCTAAGCATTCCAACTGCAGTTTATATTTATTTATATTGAGCACATGACAAAAAAAAAAAGTCTTCTGGATCAATTTGCTTAAATGTGCTTCTTTGTACAGCTGCAGTCTGAGGTTACTTTCCCTCATAAATATGCAAAAGAACCTGAGCTCACATCTCTCTTGCCCTTATTGCTCTCTCCTCACTTCAGGAAAATATTATCTTCTGCGTGAGCCTAGACTAGAGTCAGCATCTACCTGTTGCTCTCCACACAGCGCTATCAGTAACTGCAGGAGATCTGAGTCCTCCTGACAATGATACAGGTCTACCAGAAACACAATTTTAGGGAATTCTTCTCCAGTTCTTTACTCTACATCAACACCAGGATGATGGCCTGCCTGCTAGCTCAAGGGATCAGTTTCTTGTCTATCCTCCCTAGCCTATCAGGATGACTTATTTAAGCTGCTACAAGGTTCACTGTACAAACTAGCAGAAAAGAAGTTTCTGTAATGCAAGTAAAGACAGAAGAAAATGACGCAGCTTTTTACTGTATTACCCTATCTGAGGGACCCACCTTACCCATTCATTTCCCCTATGGTCTGTTGTAACCATCTCGCAGAAGATGTGGAGATGTGGACTTGCATGTGGTCTTGGAGTTGGCACTGAGGGGAGAAACACCTCCAGTAGGCAAGGAGAGGTACTTAACAAAGGCTGCCCCTCCAGGGTCACTACAACTGGACCCTAATTTGATAGCAACACAAAAACTAACTTTCCCCAAACCCCAAAAAATAGAATTCCATGAGCTACATTGCATTTAAAGTGCAACACAATCACAATGCAGGGGCCTGAAAGTATTTCCAGTGTTATTAATTCTTCCCCTGTAGGGAATTTGTATTTGCACATGAGAACAACTGCATAAATTAAATACCTCCTGGACAGTCTCTCTCATTAAAGTCCGTCAATGTGCCTTCCTTCGATTCTTTCAGTTTATGAAAGAAAATTGTGGTAGGTTGACCCCAGCCAGCAGCTAAGCACCCACCCAGGTGCTCGCTTACTTACCCCTGACATTAGGATTATGATCTCATCAGGAGAGAGAATGATCTCATCAGGAGAGGGAATAATAAGAGCAAAACCAAGAAAACTTGTGGGCTGAGATAAAGACAGTTTAATAAATGAAGGAAAGGAAAAAAAAACCAACAGTGATACAAAGGCACCCAGTGACCACCTCCTACAAGCAGACTGATGTCCAACCAGTCTCTGAGCTATGGCAACCTTCCCAGACCAACCACTCCCTCAGTTTTTATTGCTGAGCATAGCAACAAACAGACTACCCTTTTGGTCATTTGGGGTCAGCTGTGCAATCTGTTTGCCCTCCCAGCCTCTTGCCCACCCATAGCCTACTTTCTGGGGATGGGCAGCCTGGGAAAAAGAGAAGGTCTTGACACTGTGGGTGCACTGATGTGCAATAGCCAAAAGACTGGTGTTATCAATGCTGTTTAGTTACAAACCCAAAACACAATATCTTACAGGCTGCTGTGAAGAAAATTAACTCCATCTCAGCCAGACCCAACATAAAAAGTAATGAACAAATGATTGCCTTGGGTTAGCCATGAAGAAAATTGTCCCAGAAAGGGCACTTATCTCTTAACTTCAAGTGCTATTCTAAAACATCTGCCCTTTTTATTCCAAATCTGTTTGCCACTTGGGTAAGCGCAAAACCATGCAGCCAAAAATATCTGTACAACCTGACTTCCTGTGAATTTAATTCTGCTGGCCCCATCTGAGAAAAATTATCTTTATATCATTAAAACATATGCTTTTGCTTAATAAAAATTTAAATACAACCACTCCATCTCTCTTCCTTCACTTTTGCATTGGTGCAGTAAAGGATTATCTATGTAAAATTATCTGGCCAAGCTTTCTGCTGTGAGCCAGTATGGTTCCACTGCTTTTCACAGAACAATTAACACATACTGAGGATTTTAGCCATTGTTGACTATAATGGCCAATTTGCCTATTACAGAAACTGAGAGCCATCTGTATACAAGCTATTGCAATACACCAGTGAAACAGAGACTGTAAACCGACAGAACATGACCTGTGATTTTTAGAGAATCAAAGACAAGGTGTGATACCTTACCTTTTGAGCTTGTAGTACATCAGTCACACCTTGCTTAGGTACTGCAAAACCAGGTTTTGGTGAAAGCGTTGGCTTTTTAGGAGGCCTCGGTGGTGAACGAAGGGCTTGGTTTTCATATCTTCGCACCATATAGTATTGCTCTTCACTGATCTCTTCCACTTTTGTCTTAGTCACAGGAGGCACAACTGTTTGGACATCTTTGCTGAGCAAATGGACGGACATGTTTAAACGACATACAGGAATCTCCCAGCTCTCCACTGGACTGCTGGCACTACTGATCAGCAAATAAGAGTCTGTGATTTCTTCTTCAAACTGCAGACCAGGCATGGCAGCCACGACATCTTCTTCAATGGAAAGGTCCCTCACAGACACTTTGACGTTAAAAGGCAAACGAAATTCTTTGCAAATCTCAGAAAGCTGGTACTGTTTCTTGTCATGAATCACTTCCACAAATCTACCTTCCATGTACATAGGGAGAAGAACTTTCTTATACGTATCACCTAGTATTTGTTCACAAGCTAAAACATCTATGAGTTTCTTTCTTCCCTCATACAGAACTTCACTAGTCTGGCATTGCTGAACTAGAAATTGATCTCCAACTGAAACAGAGAAAAGCTCTTTATGAGGGGAATCAAAGGCTTTAGTTGCTACAACATGAAGTTGTTCCTTTTCACTTCTTGCTATCTCTAAGTCATAGGCAGTAGGAAACTCCCGAGGTCTTCTTTTGAACCTTCCTTTGTAGCTCATAGGGATTAAAAAATATCTTTTGGGGGAATCACTTCTGATCTCCGAGGCTAGGACTCTTGTTGCCTGGTACTTTTTGTAGATAATGATCTCATTCCCTGTATCCAAAAATTTAAAAGGTTTTTGGATTTCTGAAGGCCCTTCCATTATCTCAGCAACCATAGGAAATTCCTTGCTTGTTCTCTGAAATACATCTTCCAAAGACAGTGGCTGAATGAAAGAGCTAATATCATAACAGTCTGTTATATCCTTGACCTCGACATCTAGATCTGAGAGGATATGAACTATGTCCTTTCGAACTGAAAAGAAAAAGACATTGATTTTTGTTTTCAAACTGACATTAGAATAAAATACACATGTCCTATTGGCCAGATACTAGAAGTACCTTCCCTGAGGTACGCACCTCCATATGTAAACATGCACAATTAACAGGGCTAGTCAAAGTCTGGTTTAATTTGAGATATATGGCTGTTAGGTATTCAGGAGACCTCATAAAGGAAGACAGAAACAAGAGGAGATGAGAATAGGGTGTGCAAGTGAACAAAATTTTAAGAAAAAGGAAAGGGGGGAAAAATTAGTTCACTATCTTTCTCACAGCACCTTCAAGTTTAATCAGCTGTGCATCTTATCAAACTATTTTCCTTGAGTACAAGATGTATTTCTATTATTTCATAGTGACTTATGGTTCCTCCAGAGAAATGGGTGGGGGGAACATTTGTAATAAATAAATAGCATTTGAACCCATTAACACATATTGTTGCTGTGGCCAGTCTAGAAAAAACATGATATTTTGATATTTATAAGAATAACAAAAACATCTATAATTACTAGAAAATAATACCACTTTTTTTAAAAAAGGCAAAACTTTTATATAACGAAGTCTAAGCTTAGTGTTAGTGAATGAATAAATTTCTACTATGCTCTTCTGTGGAACTCTTGCATCTTTTACTGCAGCATCTAGTTTTATTTACTATCAGAATCAAGCCATTTAACAGTCTGGCAGAGAACAACAACTTTTTTGTCATCATTGAACTTGCAAAATTTTGGATGCAAAACTTCCAAGTACAAAGCTGACTATGCAGTTAAGGTTTGTTTGAGAATTTGGCTTCAGATCAGTGACACTACAGAGTGCTGACCAGGGCACTAAAATTTAATAAGCAAATAATATTTCATGACTCTCTTCAGTAAGACTTATTCTGCATAGTCCTGCACAGAAGGATAGTATAACCTGGATTCACACTTTCTTGTAGCAGGACATACTGATATTTTATCCTTAAAAGTTGGTATCAGATCTATTTCATATTACAGAGTTTTATGACATTGATTCAGGATCTGTTTATTCCAAACATACTTTTGCCACATTGACACCTTCAGGTGACAAACATTCTAAGCACCACAAAGGAAAGCCAATGAAGGAAGAATATCTGGTGAAAATTAAAAGTTTTCTATGAGCATCTGGGGTAGTTCCACATACATATTTGCTCATTATAAAAAATGAGAAGTGTAAAGGATATCTGCTCACAGCCTGTGAAAGTGTAATCTGCTATCCATCCCTCTTATCAGGAATCTTTTTTATTGAACTGTGGATAGTATTCCTCATACTTTATCTTGTGCCTATTTATAGTTCTTCTAAGAGTGGTGAAAATCCATTTTTCATGGTCCACAAGAAATCATGTACCATGAAGTCTACTTTTCAAGTTTGTATTAAATAATTATTTAGGACATATCTAATGCTTCTTAAATGTTGAACATGCTATGAAACATAAAATAAAATCAACAGATATAACGCTCACTGGAATATCTGTTTGAAAGACAACTGAATCTTCAGAAAGCTTTTTAGGAACACTAAATTCTTATTGATTCTACACATATGTTTAAGCTGGTATAGGAATACACCTAAGTGAATCTAGCTTCAGGAAATTTGCTAGATTCCTGAATCTAGCCAGAGTGGCAGAAAATGAAGTCGTTTATCTTATGAAGATACACTTCCCAGACTCACACATTAAATCACATAGAAAGCACACCTGAATGTCTCGGGGTATGCATTTAACAACTATAGTATAGTGTTCTTACAGTCTCTGCCCACTTTTATTTCTCTTTTATCGATTTACTTACATCATTCATCAGAAAAAGCTCAACTGTGAAAAGATTTCCTGCTTAATATCCTCATGAATGACATATTTCTGTTAGGCTTTAATTTGTACGGTGCATGCTGGTTTGTTTCTAGTAAATGCAACTGGCAGTAAAACCTTTCCAAAAGCTAAGCTCTTATCCTGCAAACTTTAAAATGGTGGGTGCATGAAGAAGTAGAATTGCAGCAGCCAAGGCAGTAGTCGGAAACCAGACATTTTATCCTAAGTTGTATTTTTGCTTGGTTAAGTATCTCAGTTCAGAGAGGGTACACTATGCATGCACACATCGGTCATTACTGCAGCTTGGCTATTCTAGTAACCATAGCTCAGGAGCATTTCGCTCTATGCTTATACCCTTGCACACCTTTTAATTTTATTCCCATGACAAATTTTGCTAGCAGGTTTAAAGACATTGATAAGAACAGAACCCAGCAGTTGCTGTGTTTTGGTGGAACAAGTAGAACAGTGTTAATGTGTCACAGACAAAATACTTTTTTTTTTTCCCTAATAAAAATTCATAACATAAATGATCGCTTTTAAAGATATTGTTTTTCTATTATCTTCCTGTTTCCTCAAATCTAGAGGTTTCTGAAATTGTCTGTCTCTTCTGTTTATGTTCTATTGATATTTGCTTCTGTAATAGAGTAGAATAATATGGTTTTGCATTCTGCAGCAGCCTCATCCTGAAAAATAAATAGTAATTGAGTTTGTTACAACATGTAGGTCTATATTCTTTTCCTGTCTCCTAGCCATAGCCATAAATGATCAAGTGGCTGCTCCATGGCCAAAGTCTGAGACATAAAAAGAATCTGAGAACTCAACAGAATTCCCAAGCTCCACCTTTTCATTATGCAATATATTTGATTTGCAATGATGATTTAATTATAGTGATTGATAAAATGGCAACAGAAAGAAATGCAAGATAACCTTCTGAATTAACAGCTGATAAAGGAATAAAAGAGGCAATATTATTTTTATATTTCTTCATCTTGAAACTAGCATCAGTGTCAAATATGGATCACTAATTCTTGACCAATCTGAATCCTTCCTATTTTAAGCAAATTTTGTGTCCTTTGCTATATGGAGTTTATCAGAACATTGACTTTGATTCCTACTTACATTTCATTACTGCCTGTACTTCGTAGACAGGTGTGAGAATCAAGCAGCCATCAAAATTCTCAGGAAGTGGATTAGAGAAGTCCCATATATGTATAGTACTGGAAAGTTTGACAATTCGGTTTCTGCACTTAGGGATTTTCCATTCTGCAATCTCTTTTAAGGTGTATATTTGGTCATCTTCACACTCATAGAATTTTCCTTCTTGTGAAAGGGGCAAGGTAAAGGAATGAGACTGATTATTTCTGACCACAACACAGTTCACAGCCATTGTTCCATTGACCTCTTCCACTGAGTTGAAGGTGATGTGCTCACCGTGCTTGATAGTGAGGTTTGCCAACTTTATGTCCTCGGGGCTGTAGAAACACGGATGGCCAAATCTTGTTGGCCCAATAGAGACTTTTCTTGTAATTTCTTCAATGCTGACATATGGTGTTTTATCTGCCATAACTTTATAAAGACCTAAGAACAGAAAACTTGCATTACAAAAGGAGAAATATACAAAGCAAGCCTTGCCAAATTTTAGACTATGAATGCAATAAAAATGGGGAGCAAAGCACATCAAACAATTCACAGCTGATAGATTGGTTGTTAGAACTGTGACTCTAAAGAGATAATATCAACTACATGATATAATGTATAGGCAGCTGGAACTAGCCCTTTTTGCTCTGCATCTGACATCCAACATATTTACATCTGTGGTAAAAATTTTTCTTTGCCACAGTAAGAAGAAAAATTATCTTAAATTCTCATTTGTCTTCCTAGGAAACCAACCTGTAAGAAATAAATGCAGACATGATATGAGGAAGAGCAGCACTAATGTAAAATGCAAGATAAGTTTTCTGCCTAAACATCAGTACTACATATTCTTCCACACACAGACTGGGGAGTCCTAGACCAAATATGTTTAAAGATATACCACAAATTAAAAAGTAGCACCCATCGATAAGAGTAAGCAAAGAAAATTGGTTTTAGCATATATGATAGCCCAGATCACCAGATAGAACAACTCAAAGTTTGGGCATTGTAATATTCTGGCCATCACAAAGCAATTAAAATGCTGAAGTTCTGCAAGGCAGAAGCTGCATCCAAGCCTCCCTATCCCCTAGGGACACTATTATTTCATGTTAATCACGCCCCTTGAAGCTGTCTCATTGGGAATTCACATCACAAGAAAAATGTGTACATTTCTGTATTGCATGAGTGTTTTCATAGAGGAAGATGAAGTGGATGGTTTACAGGACCTAACAGTAGGGTTTAGCTGAACTGTGTGATTCAGCTGTCTTCTTCCCAAGGCACAGCAGTGTGAATGCTGCCTCATGGAATTACATTGCAGCTTCCTGGGACAGGCATTGACTAAGGCTTGCTTCCGAGGGACTATAACTACGCATAGAGGTTATTCCTAGGCCAAGCTTGCTAGCCACAAATTAAGCAGTAGCTACAGCTACAATGACAAAGAAGCTACAGTGCCTTTTCTCCTTCATTTCCACAAGCCCAATAAGCAGAAACTGCACAGGTACAAAGTACAACTTCAACATACTTTTCTTTCTCGCTGGTATTTTTAATGTTGCTCACAGTCATTTTTAACGCAATTATTAACAAGCAAGTTAGCTACCCCAGTCCTAATCACCACCAGAGCTGCCAGTGCAGATCAAGACAAACTGGTTCATCAGCATTTAGAATATATTGCAGTGACAAGGCACTAATGATAAACTGAAATCATGGAAAAGACAGCATCCCCCAAACAGTGTTCCAGTGTCATGCTTTGCAAACACAAGATGGGCATCATCTCCTTGCAGTGATGGCAGAAAGCAAATAGGAATACTCTTCATTAAAAAATTTATTCAAAGTACATACAATGTATCCCAAAGGCAATAACTATGTTTATCTATCTGTGATACAGAAGCATGCATATTGCCCCAAGAAAACCTCCAGAATTGCATTTAAAAGCCTCTATAAGCTATGTTAAAAAAATATTCCCCGTTGAAAATATTTGGCAATGTACAGGTATGAGAAATATCATTCTTCTATCTGAGTTTGACAGTAAGATCAGGCTCTAGTAATTTTGCTGGTACTACGGGACTACATGAAAGCCAGCTATTTCAGCAACAAACCAATCAGCATCCTGGGTTAGAAAGCAGGTTTCATATAGAAACATAATTACCAGATCTCATACAAAACTAGACAACTGATTATCCCCTCTGGCCAAGGCAGACTGACTTTGCAAGGGTTAGGAGCAGGAAAATCATCACCTTCCATTTTGCTGGTTTTCTTAATATGGGTAGCAGAATGCTTGCATAGGCAACTAAAGAGCCATGTGGCCTAGTATACTTAGCTTCTGCATTGATAAGACCCTTGAAGTAGAGGCACCTAACAGTCACCTGTTTATGCTTATGAGTATGCAAAATTCCATGTTTCTCCCTCTATAGAAAAGAGGTGAATATATAAAAATTCATTTTGGTATGATGGGTGAAAGTCACTTGGTTCCTATCTAACTGCCATAATCTGTGATGGTATCTTCTCCTAAATGCTGTCCTTGATAAATATATATATATATATAAACAAACAAACAAAAAACCCCAAAACAAAACCCCAAAACCAACCAACCAACCAAACCACAAAAAAAAAAACAAACCACAAAAAAAAACCCAAACACAAAAAACCCTAACCAACCAACCGACCAAAAACCTCCCACTCTCCCCAAAGAAAAAATATGAAAAAAACCCCAACCCAGCCCAAACCAAACCAAAATACAAACCCCACACAAACCCACAAAAACCAAACAACATTACACTATAGGGAGCCATTTAGAACCTTATTAAAATTATTATGAATTAAATTACAAAACCAAATATTTTCCAAACTTAAGATAGCAAAGAAATCTCCAGAGTAGGAGACATATGGTAAGTTTGAGATGCTAAAGTTTAGACATTTTGAGGTCACACAAAAATATTTGTGCATTTTTTCATAAATCATAAAATTACTTAAATTCACTTAGGCTTTCCTAAGAGAGCTTGGTGGACTAGTGGGGGGAAAGACAGACGGAAATAGCAAACCTGGAAAAAAGTCCAGCTGGTTTATTGACAGCTGGCATTATTGCTCCTATATATCTACTTTCTAAATGTAGTCATCTGGTCTACAACCTAAATGAACTGATGCCCAATAGCTCTGAAAAAAATTACAGCTAGAGACAAGAATAACTACACATAGTAACTACACGAATGTATAACCCTTGTCACACTCTATGAACCCCTTGCACCAAGGCATTTCAGTAGGTAAAGTGCCTGCCTAGCCATAATATGAAAACCAGTAAGTACCAAACCTAATCAGCCAGCACTTTCAGGAAAGTTTTAGGCACTGATGCACACATTGGTAGAGAGAAAGGGTTTGGGAACTTGAAAAAATTTTCTTCACTGGTATGGCAGAGAAAACACAGACCAAGAATCACCCATTTAGTCTAGTGGGAAAGCATGTTTTGCAAGAAGGATGTTTCTAGAACCTTTTTACAGAACAGTATATGCAGGTCTCTTTTACCAGTTATTGAGTGATACAGTGTACCTCCCTGTATCTTTATGGAGATTCATTTTCAGTCTTAATTATAATTGAGTCCTGAAGAAAAGGAATATGCTTTTTGTTATCTTTTTTATTTCTTTCCCTGCAGAAAACTGAGAAAGCCAGTAGTTAGGCTCACCTAGTAGAGAAGCAAGTAGCCTTCAAGCAGAAAAAATAGAAGAAAGACCTTCTGTTCCAGACCTGTAATGTCTGTTCCCCAAAGTAACGTAGAAGACTGGGAAGAGCTCAGTTCCCAACTTCTCTGGAGGTGATTTGACTGCTATTTCTCTATTCACTCACTTCCACCACCCACTCTGCTACCTCCCCTGCTCTAGCATGCTCCTTTCCTTAATCCTGCCCCAAAGGCCATCCTCTCTCCTATGTCTCCATCACCTATTGAGATCAGCCTTCTAATGCCTAACCCCTCATCTTCCACATATGTACTGTATGGCCACAGACAAGCCCCTGTACGTTGGCTTTCAGAGACTGGAAGCTAAAATGCACAGCCATGCTCAGCTATGCATCTGTCAGACCACATAGGAATAAGCAGCAGTGCTACCAGGGACCCCCTGAGAGCACAGACAGCCTAGCAATATTTTTGCAGAAGAAGGAATTTAACAGAACAGAATGAAATCATTTGTGTTAGCACACAGTTTGGGTGTTGTGCAAATTACCTGTCTCTGTTAACTTGTTAGTAGTGAAAATCATAGTTCAAAATGCTGTTAGATGTAGCCATTGAAGTGTCTATAATAACAGCAGAGTTCCGTTTTTACCCAGTGTATGTGCATAGAAAGAATAGCCTGGCCCTCTGAGGCATGAAAAAGAACAAATTAGGATAAGGATAAAAGGAAATAACACAGATAGTGAACTTGCAGTTGTAGCGGTTTCTCTAATGCAAAAGACAGATTAGGCCTCTATCAGGGATCTGATTTGCCAGAGCAGAAAAAAAAAAAATTCTGTAGACTACAAATGCATTCAAAAAGACAAAGAGTAAGGATCGTTTAAAGCAAATGAGCCCAGTCTTCACTCACAGAGACACTATCTTCAGACTAACAGAAATAGAAGAGTTACTTATTTATGCTAGCATGCACATGGTGAAAGGATACATGAGCCAACCACATACAAATGATAACTCACAACAGAGGAAATGGAAAATAACATCAAAGCAAAAGATTTCTTTGCATCAACACTGACAACAGAGCACTGTACATACAATGTAAATACAGTGTCAGCCTCCTAGAGACCTGTGGATATTTCTCTTGAAGTAAGTCAATGGCAGTGTGAAAAAGATCATCTGCAGTTTGGTTCTGTGCTTTGTTCTGGAGACAGGGGCAAGCCAGCAACACTCTAATATAATGTTTTGTTCAGAGTTTAGCATGTGTATGTAACAAAGTGAAAAGGAAAAAGGTCAAGAAAAAGCAGAGACTGGGACATCTTGACTTTGTAAAGCAGAATCACTCTTCAGCTAAGAACTAAATTAGAGAAATGACAAATTTACATCTTACCAAAAATCTCTTGAATGCATAACAGTACACATACAGAGAGAAACAAGAGAGTGATACTCTCTGTTGGGCTGATAAGAAGTGTCATTATGCCCCTCTTCAGTGCTGCTGTTCAGTAATACCCATCATGTGGAGGACAATAATGATGAATTTTAGCAAAATGAACTCTGAATTTATTTTTCTACTGAAATAACCTAGTTTTCTAAAACACTGGTTGGGAGAGTTCATAAGTATTCATGCGAATTGTAGTGATCAGACTGAATTTAAAAATGTGCTCAATAGGGCAAAAACATCCAAATGCCAAGTTGTAAAGTTGATCACTTGAATATAAACAAATCCAGATTCACCAGGTTCAAGCATTTGAAATCATAACTCATTCTGTTCGAAAAATCAGGAGATTCAACATTAATAAATGTAGGATTACTTTTATCACTCAGTTGTATTGAATATTTTAGAATTAAAATGTTCAACCCCATCTGCCAATCAAGATTTAGAATATGAGTATATTAGTATATGTGTATATATTTTAGAGACAGAAGAAATTTTAATAATGGCAAAGCAGCCTGGATTTGAAGAAAAATACCAAGTATCTTGAGACTTCACAGTACAGCTATAGTTTAATATCTCTAGATAGCCACAGATAATTGTCTTTGATCACCAGATTTGGGCCCCACTAATGCTTGAAAATGGCATTCCAAAAAAGTCTTTTAATCAGTGGTCATACAAATGGCTCTGATTCACTGAGTAAGAAAAACGTGAAAGTAAATTGAGGATCTATTGGGAAAAAGAAAATTATATATAAGACTATTTTTAGGCAGAAATTTGTATTTTAGAGATTGAAAATGAAGGCATGGCAGAAGATATTTTCCTGTGGAATTCAGATAAAACATTGCATTCTCAGGTGCTTTTACACTTTACTTGCTTCATGAAGTGTGTCTTGTCTTCCTCTGTAGAAAAAGCACATACCAGTTTGGACACTGGCATAGCCTAAACCCTATATATGCATGTGCACACATTCTCACATGTTCAGCAATTCATTAGAAGAACATCAATGAAGTTACTAAGTCAATCAATTAGAATCATTAGAAAGAACAATCATTAGAATAACATCAATGAAGTTACTAGAAAACACTCAATTATGTTTCCCTATGCAGCACCAATTTAGCCTCCCATGTGCTTGCAGGACAACACAGCGTTAATTAAATGTTTACATTCTGTGATTTACCTTTTTTTTCTCCTACAGAACTGTAGTCTCATTCAGTGCATTAGCTAGAATTAGTGCTGGCCAAAGTGAGCTCTGGATGTGATCTTTGGCTCTTGAGGGCTGCTGTGTCTTGTGCGTGCTCTGTCCCAGTGTTTCCTATGTTCAGGTGTCCCATAACTTCTCTCTCAGACCTATGCAGGCTCCCTCCCACAACCCACTTGCCTCTTTGTGCTGTTTTCCAGCATTGTCCTCTTCTCTCTTTGGGGGAATCCCATTACCTCTGCAGGCTGCAAGACTCCAAGCATACGAAATGTTGTAAATGTATATTTCTGTGCAGGTGCAGTCCTCTTCTGATGCTGGTAAACACCTCTACTGCTGTCTCCAGTCCCTGATCTTTGCTAGTTGAGTCTTCATCATGTTCCCCTGCTCCAAGATCTAAACTTTTCCTATCAGTTTCCTAACCTAGTTTGCCTCCTCCACTTCCCACACATGGATGCTGACAGTCCAGCACTTCTCCCTCTGCACTCCAATAACTTCCCTGTTTAACATAGATGGGCCCTAACAACAGAGGAATTGAGATGAGAGCAGAATTGAAAAATGAATAAATATGACATATGATCAACTAGTTGCCCTTGGTACATACAGCACTTGGCCAGCTCGCCCTAACAAGGCCACATGAACAGAGGGAAATGTGTTACAAATAACAAGTCAGTACCACCTGCCAAATTTCAAGCCATCCTCCAAAATATAGATATTTTGGGACTTTGCTATAGAACAGCTGAAGTGGTCTTTAAGCAGGAAAACACATCCATTTTCCTCTAATACTGTTTCTAGGTATGGAGCAGCCACTTTGGCCACTGGATTTAAATAAATCATTGAAGTAAACCCAAAACATAACAAAATATTTGTAATACTTTATATCCAAAATAATAAAATAAAAATATAGTAATAATAAATATAGTCTGAGCACACAGCAAGGAGATTTTAGCTCAGAGAAAGCTTGGCAAAGTCATAAGTAACTGAAAAGAAGATTTTTGTAGTAATGTTAAGTATAGAAAGATTAACTACCAAACATTATAACCTTAATAATATTTATCCAGGCTTGAAAAAGAACTGTAAGAGTTGAAATTTAAAAGTGAGATAACTATGTCTTGTGCCATCTAATAAAATTATATCATTGACAGCTGAGTTGTAACCTAAACCAAATATCAATCAAGAAAGCAAATTAATAAAATGAACAAAGGTGACTACTCAGGGTTATAATTTCTTAAAAACATGCATTCATGAAATACTATACCAGGAAAATTCAGTGGTAATTCCACTTTGGCTGAAAACTTGCTGACTTCATTATTCTCACAGATACTTGCTATAAGCTTATTAATTTTGAAGCCAATAACTTTAATAACTTCTCCTGTTGACAGGCAGCATTCATGTCCAAACATTTCATAGATGGAGCCTGAAAAGAAACACAAAAGGAAAGAAAAGCATTATTCAGCTTTTTCTCACTTTTTCAAGTGACTTTACCTCTTTGAATGAAAGCAAAAATACTTAAAACAAGTTATATGAAAGAATACTTATATATAACTAACCTAATGTTTTATTTTCTTCTTTAGTGTCTTGAGAGCATTTTGTGACTTCAGTGATCTCTAGGTCAGATCTATGTGTACACTGACCTTAGGTGCATATGAGGAGAACAAGGTCTGAAGAACCTGCATTTCCAAGTTACTAGACCAAAATGGAATAAGTAGAGCATAGGATTACTTGGGTCATCAGGAGCTGCCTCCTGAAATCACCAGGCAGTGGAGCTTGCACAGGAAAGGTGCCTCGGCATGGCATAGGGCATAGCATACCCCACAGGAAATAACAGACTACAGCAGAAGACAAAAAATCGTAAACCCTAAAGGTCCCCAGGAAGAGCCCAGGAGACAGCAAAGTGCAACTAGCATTTAAGCTTTCTGTAGGAACAGAAAACCTGAAGAAAGTATAAGAAATTGGAATACTGGCCAATTGACAGTGGTAATCTCTGCCTCATGCTGAAAAAATGCCTACTGATTCTGACCTGGCAGCAAAAAAATTCCTTTTTTGTCTGTGATGCTCAGAAGTTTGAGATCAGGAACAAGGCAATTCAACCAAGCATTTCAGAGCTTCCTCACAAAACCTGGAATTGCAGTTTGCCCTGACAAAAGCAACCCTCCCTTCTCTGCCCTGACAAAAGCAACCCTCCCATTCTCCATTGTAGCTGTGGTCAATCTCTGCTGTTTCAGAAGTGTGGAAGAATAAAGCAAAACCAAAACAAAAGACAAGTTATGCAGAAGAAGGAAAATTCTTCCTGGTCACTGCAGGAGATTAGAAGAAGCTTTGAAGCATGGGACTACTTTTATAGAAAGACAGTACAGCAAACACATGGTGTTCCATTTGTAGATAGAACTGCATTGAACATCAGAAATGCTGATTTTAATGCTAGCTTCTGGTCTTCTGATGCTGTGAAGTTCCTTCTAAGAACTTACCAAGCTCTGTACTTCAGTGATGTAGAAGTACCCTTTCTGGAATCCCATCTCAGAATTTCATTTCCCTGTGGTAAGAAACCTTATTCTCATTTCCACTCCCAATGCGCTGGTAAGTGTATTCATTTGCTCTGCTACTAACATTGTTTTGCTACTTCAAATACTTTTTTTCTCATTTCCATTTCTCCCTTCTCCAAAGGGTTTTCAAGGTTATTTTTGCCCTTCTCTGGTCACATTTTTGACAAAAATCTAGAAGAAACAAATTCTCTTTATCTCCTCTGAGATTTTCCTTCCCACAATCCCAATCCCCCAGTAGCCCCTTTCTTGAGTCTTGTTCAATTTAAAGTTTCTGGGTTCGGTTTGTTTGGGTTTTTTTTTCCCCATTTTAATCTAGGTAACCAGAATGGTCTCAGGCAATGAGAGGTATTTAACACCTGACCTCTAGCTATATAGTAGCAATCAATAATTGAGATGGCCTGGACTGAAATATTGCCATTGCCTGCAGAACTCACTTCCCACAGAAAGCACCATTCCTTACTCCACAGCTCTCCTTGTAGTTGCTGGGGAGAAAAAAGCAAGCTTTTTTTCCCCCACCCCCCAGGTGTCATATCAGAAATGCAACTATTAGCCAAGTGATTTTTCTAATGATCATTCAAGATCAGTTCCAGTCACAACCACAGCCTGGGCCAATCAGCATCTCTTACGGAGTCTGGGATATATTTATCAACTCTGCTGCAGCACTTGCAGGTGACAAGTGTTTGGCTACCACCCCGATCTCATGGAAGGTCATTGCAAGTGCAAGCTGGGCACAAATTGCTCTGGTTTTAGCCTAAATCCAAAGCCTGAAAACAAGAAGTTTGTATCAGGACAGAAGGATGAACAGGAGTAACACTGTGCAACTGGTTAAAGGTGCTCTCCTGTGAAGGCATGGCCAGGCAAACCTGTCTGCTGCTTGTGCAATGCTTTCACAGTTGAGATGGACACTTGGAAATCCCCAGCTACTGCCCTGAAGAAGACACATATCAATGTAGGTATTTAACCCTGTGTAGAAGGAATATCAGCCAAAAAAAAAACCCAAGCAACCCCAAAAAAACATTAAAGTATTGTGTGACATTTGCTTTCAGCAGGCTGGATGTGACAACACCGCCGTGTTTCTCTTGCTGAGAAGCCTACATAGGATCATGGAGATGAGTTTAGGTTCTAAATTCCCCCAGCACGCTACTGACTCGATGATTAGCACAAAGGGATTCTGGATTATAGTGCCAGACAAATATATCAACTACAGCCAGGTGAAGAAACATGCTGTTAATGCATACTTTCAGCCAATTTGGTACCAAGCAGAAGACCAAGAGAGCCACTGCCCTTTAACTAAAAAAGAACAATCAGGTTTTCTTATTGTAAAGGTAGTGCATAGTTGTTTACTCTCCCTTGAGTCTCTGTGTAATTCAGCATTAAGTCAGATGTCTCCACTGGATATTGCTACAGCTCCCCTCAGTAGGCTGGCTGTTGCTCTAATAAACACATGAGGAATTATCATAGCTCTCATTCCTTTAGCTGAACTCCACAGGATATTTTATGACAGTCAGAAAAGTGTATGTGCAATACTTATTTCATATTTGAGGGAGAGAGAGAGAAAAATTGAGCAGCAGTGAAGAGGGTAATATTCTTTTTGTGCTGAACCACCTCACTCCTCACATCAGACACAGTAGCGATCACAAGCAGCCATGATATCCCTTATACATCCAAACTGGTTGGTCAAGTC